>CAUYRH010140556.1:0-11027 GCA_963574655.1 Perodicticus potto
ACAGTTTACAGCAGTTTCCGTGGTTATGAACTATATTTCAAACACAACAATCCACCAAATCGCTGTGCGTTGCCAAGTGCTCATCCACTCTGACAATTCACACGGCGAAAGGTCCAGTACTCCCTCCCTCTCACCTGCTGAGTGGAGAGTGATGAACTACTGGACTGTCACCGCCACCATCTTCCGAAAATCCCCGAACTGGGCTTGTTCTTGACATTTTAGAGACAATTTTTGAAGCAACTTGAAAACATTTTTAGTGGGCTCATCTTTGATGTTATTTATGTGTTGCTTGTAAAATCAAAGCTGTCTATCAAATGCTAAATAATAAGTTCCTGCAATTTTGGCTCCATGCTGTTCCCACTACTTTGCAGTATTTATAGAATTCAGAAATAAATGTGATTGTTAAAGCCAAGGCAAGATTTTGGCTTTGAAATACAAAGCTATGAAAATAAGCCTTAAAAGCAATGAGTAAAACAGATCAAGAAGTTCCTTCCCTTAATTCTCAAAATTCATGTCAAATTTCTTGGAAGCTGCCCATACCCAATTGAATAATGTTTATATCATGAGCAAAAAGTGTAAATAGAAACACAATAAAACAAACAAAAAACTAAAGCATAACAAAGTTCTAATTGGAATAAGGGAGCCCTAAATTCTCCCACTGTCTTTACACTAATACAAATTTACAACATTCAAATTGACGTCTCTGTTTTTCTCTAGGCCTCAGTTCTACACATCTGAAAAGTTGATTGTAAAGACATCATTTTATTACTTTAATGAAATAATGTGATTATGATTAAACTAATATAAGCTCAGGGTAAAAAGTCAAGTAGTACCAAAAGTTGCAAAGGTAAAATACTTGATTTTTTTTCACTAATGCCTAATTCTCAACTTTTATTCACCAGTAATAATCTCTCTTACCATTATCTTGCAGAGTTTCATAATTTTTCCTGCTTATACAAGTATAGGAATTCGTAGGCCTGTGTGAAGAAAGAAAGCACGTCCTTGTGCCCAGGATGGAGCTTGGCATATAGTAGGACCTCAGGAAAGATCTGTATGATATTTGATGCTTGGATGCCTCGATGCCTAGACCCCTAATTCTTGTCTTACAAACTGGTTGGTGCTCAGTTTCTTTTCCTCCTGTGTCCTGGCTGTTTTTCTTCCCAATCTCCTACATCACTAGGGCTTTGAGCTCTACCCTTGAAATTCATTGTGTGGTCAGAGCTCTTCTGTCTCCTGATGAATATTTTTCTGAAGTCAAGCACCATTTCCCTTCTGGTAGCAGCCTGGCACTGCTGGGAACACCCAGCTCTTGTGTCAAGCCAGGCTGGCCGCCTCTGGGCAATAATGTTGACTCTTCCAAGTGTGGTGACTGTGTCATAAGGAAACACATAACAGCATGGTATTTTTAAGTCTGTGGTGGTGTCTCATATGTCCTTCATACAGTTGGACCATAAACGGGCATCTCAGGCCAGAGCAATCATCTGGGGGCTGTGACATAAGTACAGTGGGGCTGAATTTATTGGCGCTGAGTTTTCCCAGTATGACCTCAAACTATTACTTAGATCTCTTGAGAAGCAAATAGACCCTTGGCTGCTACGGGTTCCAGCATAGATGCCTAAAGGAGCGACACAAAATGTGTTGTAGATTAACTGTCCAAAGCAGTGTTTTTCAACCTTTTTTATCTCATAGCAAACTTGACCCTATAGTTAAATTTTGGGGGCACACTTAAATTAAGTTGATAAAAAAGGAGTAAAAAGAATATACTTAATGTGCTTTGAACTTCTTTTGAAAATACTTTATTTAATGATCTTTAAAAAGTTTTTGTGGTACATGGGTTGAAAATCACTGGTCTAGAGGGACTACATGTGGAATTTGAAACCCTCAGAATATCCATGGGCTTTCCCCTGATGACTTTTCTGGAAGATATGTTTCTGTGTCAGCTAATCTGTTTGTCTGACAGGCTATTGTTATAAACATACCGAGCCATGAAAATGCTTTTGCCATGTTTGGTTCACATTTAAAATTTAATATTTTATAGACAAAAGACTGAATCTGTAGACTATAGACTAAGAGCATGTAAGGCTAGTCCAACAAAAAAGCAAGTAATTCATTGTAAATCTTTAAGAAAATGATTGTCTTCTTCTTAGACTAATCTATGTTGATTATTTAAATTAATTGACCAGATTAGAAGTATGATCTAAGATTAAGCTAAATCTACTACACTACGGAGTATGCTACATATCAATTAAATATTTGGGGGGAAAGCTAAAACCATCAAAAGTGCCGAAGAGGCATTCTTATCTTCCAAATGATCTTCTAACTTTTTCTTTTTCATTTTTTTTTTTTTTTTGAGACAGATTCTCACTCTGTGACCCTTGGTAGAGTACCATGGCATCATACAGCAACCTCAAACTCTGGGGTTTGAGCAATCCTCTTGCCTTAGATTCTGGAGTAGCTGGGACTACACACATGCACCTAGTTTTTCTATTTTTAGTAGTTTTGCCTGGCTAGTTTTTCTATTTTTAGTAGAGATAGGGTCTCCTCTTGCTGAGGCTGCTCTCCAACTTCTGAGCTCAGGCGATCCACCCTCCTCAGCCTCCCAGAATGCTAGGATTATGGGCATGAGCCATGACGCCTTGCCTGACTGTCTAACTTTTATCAGTTCACCCATGTAAGTTCTATAGATTTTTATATAATTATTTATTATAAAAATGTATTGTATCAATAGGAATGGAAATTAAAATGAGGAAATATACACTTAATAAATCTTTATGTTTTCTCATATTCTTTTAAAATTCTTACTACCTACATATTTGTAAGTTTTAAATATTTTAGTTGTAGGGTGTGATCACTTATCCTTTCTCTTTTTAAAATTAGAAAATATTTGAAATTTGGGGAATACTATTATGAGTGACCTGTACATATAATTAAACTTTAACACATCTTAAGATACTGATATTTCTTTTTCAGATATCTTTCCTTAAAAACAAAGAGAAAGAAATTTAACATTGTAGAGCTCCTGTACTATATACTCCCTTCTGTAATTTTATTTTCCTTCTTTCCTCTTTGAAGGTAATGACTATCTTGAATTGCGTGTTTATTTCTGTCATGCATGGCTTTATATGTTTAGCATGGAAGTATAATACTTAGTCTTAAGGAAACTAGAGTATTATTTTTCATAATTTTATACTTAATATACATGATGTTATTCTAAATGTTATTCTTTTGCCACTTATTTCCTTTCATATTATGTGGTAGAGACTTGTTTCTTCTGATCCACATGGTTTTAGTTTATTCATTTAAACTGTCATGTAGTAAGTAGGCCATTGTATGAATATGCTGAAACATTCATCCATTCTCCCACTGAGGTGTGAGCATAATTATTGTTTTACACCACTGGTTATTCAGATGGTCTGTTACACAGCTTTCTTATAGCAATAGCTAACTAGTACACAGGACATACATACCAGCTTTATTAAATATTGACAAATCATTTTTCAGGATGTTTGTCCTAATTTTATAATCCTATGATGGCTTCTCAACATACTTGCTAAATCTTGGTATTAGCAGATCGTCATATTTTTGTTAATTTTATGAGCAAGGAATGGTATGGTACTGTTACAATTTGTGTGCTTTTCATTGTTGGTCAGTTTGATCTTCTCACATGTTTGTTGGCCTCTTAGGTTTCCTATTATGTGACTTATATATATTCTAATCCTTTACCTATTTTAAAATTTGGTTATTAATGTTATTCTTCCTTAATTTTTAGGAATTATTGTATTTATTCTAGGTGCTAGTACTTTTTCAGTGATATGTGCAGCAAATATCTCTTCCAGTCTTTAGACTTTGTTGTGATAAAGTCAAATTTATTAATAATTTCCTTTGTAACTTGTTGAATTTATATTATTTAAGGAATTCTTTTTTGTAACAAGGTTCATGAAAATATTCCTTATTGCCTTTCTAATGTTTCAAAATTTTGTTTTTTACATGTTGGTTTTAATTTATTGAGATTATTTTGGTGTGCAGTTTCAGGTAGACATAAGATTTAGTTTTTTATCTTTAGATAACCAATAATAAAATCCCATTTATTAAATTATTTGCAGTGGCACCTCTATCATAGGTCATTTCTCTTTTGGATTCTACTCTGGATTCTAGTCTTTTTCTGGTCTGTTAGTTTATTCCAGTCAATGCTCTTCTATTTTAAGTTATAAAACTTTAAAGTAAATGTCTTAATATCTAGTCTTTAGCCTTTGTTCATTAAATTTTTCTTTTTTTTCTGGCCCCTTTGATCTTTCATATGATTTTAGTATAAGTTTGTCAAATGGCATGAAAGACCCTGTTGGGATTTTGATTGGAATTACATTAAATTTATATACCTTAATCTGGGGATATTTGATCCATTTAAAATCTTGAGCCCTGGTATCCATCCATATAGTATTGATATTCTTTTAATTAGCCATTTAATAATGTCTTTCAATTTTTTAATAGAGGTCTTGTGCAATTTTCTCAGTTTTATTTTTAAACATCATTTAGATTTTCTTGCTATGGAGGAAGGATTCTTTTTCCTTTACATTTTTTTGTTGCTTATTAATGGCAAAGGAAAGGCTACATTTTGCCTGTTGTTTTTTTGCCCATTGACCTACCCTTCTGAACTTTCTCTTTAATTGGAATAGTAGGTGTGAGAATTCTCTTGGAATTTTTATGTGGATAATCATATTGTCAGCATATAAGGACCATTTTATATATTCCTTTCCTGTTAATACCACCTTTTCATTTATATTTCTAGGTCTTCTGATAGGCTGTTAAATAGAAGTGCTGACGAGGCATTCTTGTCTTATTCCTGACTCTAGGGAATGTCTTCTGAGTTAGCTTGGCTCATTGATAAATAGCCTATATCAAGTATAATGGTCATTTCTCTTTTGGTCTCAAGTCTCTGCTCTTTTCCTAAAAACTATGGATCTCAGACACTTCCAACTGGGTTTTGGCTATGTTTGGTGAAAAGAATGGCTTGCTAGGAGACTGAAGTGGAAGAAAAAGAGAAGTCAGGGAGTTTCTGGCCCATTCTTGATGCTTCAGAGTGTCTGGAAGTAGCCTCATATCCTCCATGACATCACTCCCAAGACGGTCCCTTGTTTCACGGTCGTGGCTAAACCCAGACAGGCTTCTGCCTGGTGGCCTCCATTCTTGGACTCTGCTTATGCTGCCTCCTTCTTTTGTTCCCCCTATAGGGATGTAGTAGCTTTTGCGCCATTAATTTCCGTCACCTTTTTGGCATTCATCTCTCTCTCCGCCTTTAACTGGCCCCCTTGTTAAATTCCTTCAGTAACACTTTTTGGTCTGGGATCTACTTTCTTGAATGGACCTCTAATAATACACCAGGTTAGCAGAAGTTCAGTGTATTCTTTGTTAGTGTTTTTTTGTTGTTGTTGTTTGTTTGTTTGTTTTCATACAGTAAGATTATATCTTACCAAATAATTTTTGGTGTTGAATTGCTGTATGTGAACACCTATTAAAAGGTATACATATTATTTCTCTTATTCTGTTAATGTTGTATATTAAATTTAATAGACTTGCTAAAGATAAAACATTTTTGCGTTCCTTGGGTAAACACTGTTTGTTTATGGTGTATTTTTAAAATCACTGTGCTGAATTTGATTGTTATGTTTTAAAAGAATTTTTGCATCTATGTTCATTAGCGTAACTTTTATAGTTTTGTTTATTTGTATTTCCTTACATAATTTAGCAATGCAATTTATGTGCTCACTGTGAGTTTATGTTCCATTTAAGAGTAATTTGTATTTGTTATAGATTTTAGGATTAACTCTTTATCTTTGACTTTATGATTTTACTATGGTTTTATTCTTTTCAATAATTATGTCTTTAAAAATTACTTCTGCATTGTTTCTTTCATGCTTTTAATATATTCCTGTAACATTTACATTAGCATGCTTTTACTTCTGTGTTTTTCAAAAATTTAATTACTTCCTTTAAGTGAAATCATGTTTTTATTTTATTTTTACAAGTTCCATTTTAATTTTTTATCGCTTTTCATGGATATAATGCTTTTATAAATTTAAATACTGTATATAGATTATAATCTCTTTGTCAATTATTTTTACACAGTGTTGTCTTGTGTAAATAAAAATTCTGGTTGTATATTTTGCTATCTTTTTGAACTTTAGATTGTGTCACAGTATTTTGTTTTGCAACCTCATTTCAAATGGTTGTTTTTTTCCTCTTTTCTCTCATTCTGTGTCTGCTCTTCTCTGATGGATTTTTTTTGTTTGTTTTTTGTTTTTATTGACATAGGCCCCAGGTCCACAGTGAAAAATCAGGTGTTCTCATATATCTCAGTGCCTCTGCACTGATGTGATTTTGCTGATGTTGCAGACCCAGTTACTAAGCCAGCTATTGCATTATTTCTATTTCCTGTCTTGACTCCATGTTTGTGCCCAACTACCCTGCCAGTTGTGGTGGGCAGAATAAGGGCTCCCAAAGATGTTCATATCCTAATTCTTAGAAAGTTTGGATTAACATGCTATCTTACCTGGCCATGGAGACTTTGCAGATGTTATTAAGATGAAACACCTTCATATGGGGAGATAATTAGGGTGGGCCAATCAAACCAATAAATCTTTACAACCACAGAAATCTTTCCAGCTGTAGTCAGTCAGAGAGAAATGTGATCACCAGAAAAAGGATCAGAGAGTTTCTAGCCTTAAAGATGGAGGAAGGGGACCAAGAGCTAAGGTATGTTGGAGTGGTCTTTAGGAACTGGAAAAATAAAACAAAATCTTCTCTAGAGCCTCCAGAGAGGAATGCAGCCCTGCTGAGATCTTTATTTTGGCCCAGTGAGAACTGAATCAATGTACAAAAGTGTAGGGTAAATTTATGTTCTTTTGAGGTCACTAAGCTTGTGGTAATTTGTTATAGCAGTGATGGGAAACTGGTGATAATTAATTTTACAAAACAATTATATCTTCAGTTGGAGGTTGGTATCTTTTTATAAATTTTTGATTAAAAACTTTTTGTAGCAATGAGGTCTCACTGTGTTCTCAGGTTGATCTTGAATTTCTGACCTCAAGCGATATTCCTTCTTTGTCCGTCTGAAATACTGGGATTGCAGACATCGACTTCCCCACCTTGCCTGTGCTTTAGATTTGTTAAGCTTCCTGCATCTGTAACTTGACATTTTGCCCATCAAATTTGCAAAATAGCTATAATTTCCCATTTTTTTTGTTTTATTTCCTGTTTTCTGCAATTTCAACTATACAAATGCTAGACCATTTACGTCTATCTTACAGAATGCAGATATTTTACTTAATTTTTATAAAAGCTTTTCTTTTCTCCTCTAGTTTATGTAATTTCTATTGGCCTACCTTCAAGTTTTACCTACAGTGTCCAATTCACTGTTATTCTAATCAAATATTTTGAAATTCAGAATATAGCCCATTTTGTTTGTAGAATTCTATATGGTTCTTCTCTCCTAAGATACTCTCTCTCTTTACCACCTATTATATTATTCTTTAATATATTTACAATAATTGTTTTAAAGTCCTGTCTTCTCTTTAGGTAACTGGGTATATGCAGTTTTGCTTCCATTGAGTGATGGCATTGTAGACCCTGTGAGAAAAAGAACAATGGAGTCATTTACTCTCTCAGACAAGACAAGAGATGGCTTGCTCAGTTTTCTGCTGGAGCTGAGTTGTTGCAGATTGGCCACAGCTGTAATTAGATTGAGTTCACCTGTGACTAGCCCAAATCCCAACCTCTAGTACAGCTGTACTTGATCTTACCCATGTTGGAGCTGAGAAGGTACTGAGTTGGGACTTTTAATTTTCTTTCTACTTTACCCTTATGTTCACTCAGACTAGTTTCTAAGAGCAAAATAGCTCTGTGCCTGTTTAGAACTATGGTTACAGACCCCCTCCACTGGTGCTGTAATTGAATGAAAGAGGGTGAATTTATGGGCTATGTAAGTTTTGTTTATGTGTGTGATTGCATCCCTTGTAGCTTCTAACTGGGTTTTCTGGCCCACACAGTCTTCTAGAAGCTTGTCTGATGTTCCTTCTTTCCTGTATATTGTGTTGGGGCCAAGGGACAACTTTTCTTTCACTCTCTAAAATTTCACTGAAAATCAACTTGCAAAAGGTGGATTAATAAGAGAAAAGGCATAAGAATTTATTAACATGCACAGGAGTCTTATAAATTATCAAATCTCAAAAAAAAAAAAAGATGATTGATGCCTTTACACCACATTGAGGTTACAGAAAGAATAAGTGCTTGGATAGTGGCAAAAAAGGTTATAGGAGGAGAGAAGAGGAGGCGTGACTAGCAAAGACAGTCTTGTTTAACAAGAAATTTAGTGTTTGTTCATTGCTCCCATTGAAGCTCTGATATTCTTGTGATGGCACACATAAACACAAAAACCAATAATGAACGCCACTCAGCAACACACCAGAACATGTCAACATGAACACAGCTGTGAGACACTGATATACCAAGGTTCTGAAACCTTACTGAGTTGTTTGTACAGTGCTGCCAATATAAGCTCATGGTGACAAGTTTGCAAACTTAATTGTCAGACCTTGTACAGATGAAATATTAGAGGTAGCAGCCCACAGAAGGAATAGACAGTCAATGTTTTCTTCAGATCTTTAAAGATGTATCAGACTCTCAGTTATTTTGGGGTGTAATATTTGGTTTCCTTCAAATCTCTCTATGGAAAGTTTGACCACCCTATCTCCCAGTACTTAAACCAAGCACCCAGCTCCATGTATGGAAGTTTCTGTTGTCTTTATTTTCCTAAGAAGGGGTCTGGCTAAGACCCCTTTCATCACATCACAAGTAAACTATATGCTCTATTTATTTTAATTGAGACTTATATTTTCTCACATGGAGTGTCTTTGCCTGTATTTTTTAACTTTACAAAAAGCCCTCTATTTTATCATACTTAGAAAAATGAGAGTTTTTCTCAAATGGCTAAAAGGATTTATTGATATGAAAAATTTTAGGATAGCTATTTCATAAAGTTTTTAAAAACTCATATAGTGAGTATCACAGGAAGTCTGTGGGAAAGTAGTAGTGCAATTTATATTCACTTCTTTTAATTGCAAAAAAGGAAAAAGAAATCCCTACATACAAACATAATAAAACATGTAATAGGAATTCCTCTTTTCATAAAACTGTCACTAAACTATCAAAACTGGAAATAATTGGCTGATTTGTAACACTCCCCATGTCACACACTGATTGCACATGTGGAAATGGGACTGTTACTGCACAACCAGGCTACATTGCCTGCTGCACACAGGGTGGTCAGTACATTGAGACAGCAAGGGTGGCAGCAAAGAAAGAGTTTATTACAGAGCACTGAGCGGGGACATGGGAGACGTTTCTTCATTCCATCTCCATGAGAATTTGGTGTCTAGGGTTTTTAAGGATGCATTTGTGGGCAGGGAACTAGGGAACAGTATTGCTGATTAGTTAAATTGGGGGTGAAATCATAGGTATGTGGAAATTATCTTCTTGAGTTGAGTCAGTTTTGGGGTAGGGGTCACAAGACCAGTTGAATCAGTTCATTGGTATGGGCCACTGGTCTGGTTGGGTCATTTGGTCCACTAAAATTGTAGGGTCTGGAAGGTACCTTAAATACTAGCTTATAGGAGCAATAACGAAACCTATGAATTGGCTGGGGGTGGTGGCTCATGCCTGTAATCCGAGCACTCTGGGAGACTGAGGCATGCAGATCACTTGAACTCAGGAGTTCGAGACAAGTCTGAGCTACAGTGAGACCCTGTCTCTAAAAAATAGTGTTGTGGTGGGTGCCAATAGTCCCAGGTACTTGGGAGGCTGAGGCAAGAGAATCACTTGAGCCCAAGAGTCTGAGGCTGCTGTGAGCTATGCTGCCATAGTATTCTACTGGGGGCAACAAAGCGAGACTCTGTCTCAAAAAAAAAAAAAAAAAGAAAGAAAGAAAGCAAGAGAGAAAGAAAGAAAGAAGAAGAACCCTATGACTCTCCTAACCATCATTTATGTGACCACTGAGTAGTAAGCAATTATAGGAAAGCAAGGAAACAGTAGGAAACAGTCGCTGGTTAAATTTTAACTATTAATATTAGAGTTTAGTCCCCTAACACAATTCCCACCTATGGCCCTTTATTAATTTTATAAAAGGTAGTTTTAGGATCCTTTATCTGTTTCACTGCTTTGTCTATCTTTATACCAGGTGTGTCCAGGTCTGTATTTACCTTTATGCTATTTAGTAATGAGTATGTGCCTTATATGTGAGGATTGCCTTTTTCTTTAAGTTCAGGAAAATTATCAGCAATGCATTTTCATTTGCCATTTCTTATTCATTCTTACTGTTTTCCAGGCTTGGAATGCCGATTAGTTTCATGTTGGAGTATTTTAGTTTATCCTGCAGGACTCTTAAATCTTTTTCACATTAAAAAAACTCTCATTACATCTTAATGATGCTGGCTCTGTTGCAATTTTCTGTACTCTCTTCCGATTCATTTAATACTCTAGTTGGCTAGAATTTATATCACCTATTAATTTTTTGTAATGATGACTAAAACTTTAATTCATAGGGTTCCTGAGTGTCGCTTCCCTCCTCATTCATATCCTCTCCTTCTTTTCTTCCTCTCACTCATTTTTCAAAGACCTCTATTGTGCCTTTTGCATAGTTACTTGTATTTCTTATTTTGGCTTTTTTTGATGTTATTCCTTTTTAAGAAGTTCTGAGAATTTGAAGTACATTTATTTTTCTAGATACTTTTCTATTATTTTTATTTACTTGGAACTGAGTCTTCCCATTTATTGAATGTTTTATAATTACTTGAGCTCTCTTTCATCTCATACTCTGGAATTTTAGTTTACAAGTCCATCTTTTTTTTTTTTTTGAGACAGAGCCTCAAGCCGTCACCCTGGGTAGAGTGCTGTGGCATCACAGCTCACAGCAACCTCCAACTCCTGGGCTCAAACGATTCTCTTTCCTCTACCTCCCAAGTAGCTGGGACTACAGG
>CAUYRH010140559.1:0-28235 GCA_963574655.1 Perodicticus potto
TTTTTTTTTTTTTTGAGACAGACCTCAAGCTGTCACCCTGGAGAGAGTGCCGTGGCATCACAGCTCACAGCAACCTCCAATTCCTGGGCTCAAGCGAGTCTCCTGCCTCCGCCTCCCAAGTAGCTGGGACCACAGGCGCCCGCCACAACGCCCGGCCATTTTTTGGTTGCAGCCGACATTGTTGTCTGGCGGGCCTGGGCTGGATTCGAACCCGCCAGCTCAGATGTACATGGCTGGCGCCTTAGCCCGTTGAGCCACAGGCGCCGAGCCGGCCTCTAAGATTTCTAGTGTATCTACTGTTCCTTGTGTAAGAGTACTTACAAGATTGTTTTGACCTAAGAAATCCTGTCCTTAGGTTAAAATAATCTCAATGTCACCACATAAGTTAGTAAGCTATGACATACATAGCATTCTTGTCTTTTCCTGGAAGGGTTGACTTTAATTGTCCTTCTGGAGCACTTATATCCTTTTCCTATAGTATATAAGCCTGGGTCTGGGGTGTAGCAGCACAGACATCTACCTATCCAAAACCATGCTTCTGGCTGTGAGTTCCCCCAATACATTACCTTTTACTGACAAACCGGATTTGTCTGCCTCTTTAGTCTCAGCTACTTGAGAGGCTGAGGCAAGAGAATCGCTTAAGCCAAGGAGTTGGAGGTTGTTGTGAGCTGTGATGCTACAGCACTCTATCCAGGGCAACAGCTTGAAGCTCTGTCTCAAAAAAAAAAAAAAATTAACCAGGCACAGTGGCATGCACCTATAGTCCCAGCTACCTGTTACCTATAGTCCCTGAGGTAACAGGATCACTTGAGCCTACGAATTCAAGGCTGCAGTGAACTATAATTGCCCCACTGTACTCCAGCCTAGGCAAAAGAGTAAGTGAGACCCTATCTTGTAAATAAACAAATAAAACTTTTAGAAAACAGTGGTGGAAAGTCTTTATGATATTAGGTTAGGCAAAGAGTTTTTAAATAGGATACCAAAAGCACGAGCCATAAAAGAAAAACAATTGATAACTTGAACTTCATGATAATTAACCTTTACTCTGTGAAAGACATTGTTAAGAAAAATGAAAAGACCAGCTATATGGGTGGCGCCTGTGGCTCAGTGAGTAGAGCACCAGCCCCATATACCGAGGGTGGCGGGTTCAAACCTGGCCCCGGCCAAACTGCAACAAAAAATAGCTGGGTGTTGTGGTGGGCACCTGTAGTCCCAGTTTCTAGGGAGGCTGAAGCAAGAGAATCACCTAAGCCCAGGAGTTGGAGGTTGCTGTGAGCTGTGATGCTACGGCACTGTACCTAGCGGGACAGCTTGAGGCTTCGTCTCAAAAAAAAATAGAAAAGTCAGCTGGGCGTTGTGATGGCTCCTATAAGTTCCAGCTACTCAGGAGGCTGAGGCAAGAGGATCGCCTTGAGCCCAGGAATTTGAGGTTGCTGTGAACTATGACACCACTGCACTCTAGCCTGGGACAACAGAGTGAGACTCTGTCTCAAAAAAAAAAAAAAAAAAAAAAAGGAAAGGAGAAAAGAAAACCACCAATCTACTTTAACAAAAACAAACAAACAAAAGAAACAATCACTTCACCAAAGAGAATATAATGACAGCAAATAAGCTCATGAATAGATGTTCAATATCATTAAACATTATGCAAATGCAAATTAAAACTCTTATGAGATACCCCTATACACATGTCAGAATGGACAATATTAAAAATGTTGTCAATCAATCTACCTCTAAGATTTTAGAAAAAAAAGAAAAAAATATCGACAATCAGAAGGGCTGAAAGGATATAGAGTAGCTGGAACTCTATTAATGGAGAAAATCCAAAATGGTAGAGCAACCCTGGAAAACAAAACATATATGCACATATGACCAGAAATCCTACTCTAGGGTATTTCTCCTAGAGAGATGAATATGTCCACACAAAAACCTGCACACAGAAGTTTATAACAGCTCTACTTATAATTTCCCCAAACTGGAAACATCCCTAATGTCTTTCAAAGGGTGACTGAATAAACAAACTTTGGTACATAGCTGCATTCATCTATCGGGATATTTATTACTCAGCAATAAAAAAGAATGAACTATTAACACACACAACAAATCAGGCTCATCTCAAAGGCATTTGAAGTGGAGAAAGCCTGTGTGCAAAAGTTAGGCATAACTTCTCGGAATAATAGTTTATAAAAAGGAATGAATTGTTAATAAAGAACAAATTGGATTAATCCCAAAGGCATTAGGAATAAACAGAGGCTGCCTCAAAAAGGTACACACTGTAAAATTTCATTTATATGACATTGTTTTGTTTTGTGTTTAAGACTCTCTCCGTTGCCTTGGAGAGAGTGCCATGGTGTCATCAGAGCTCCAGCATCCTCAAACTCTTGGGCTCAAGCGATTCTCTAGCCTCAGTTTTTCTATTTTTAGCTGAAACAGGGTCTTGCTCTTGTTCAAGCTGATCTTGAACTCCTGAGCTCACGCAATCCACCCACCTTGGCCTCCCAGAGTACTGGGATTACAGGTGTGAACCACTGCACCCAGCCCTATATGACATTGTTAAAAAGATAAAACTGGCTTGGCGCCTGTGGCTCAACAGGCTAAGGCGCCAGCCACGTGCACCTGAGCTGGCAGGTTCGAATCCAGGGCGGGCCGCCAAACAACAATGGTGGCTGCAACCATAAAATGGCCGGGCATTGTGGCAGGTGCCTGTAGTCCCAGCTACTTGGGAGGTGGAGGCAAGAGACTCGCTTGAGCCCAGGAATTGGAGGTGGCTGTGAGCTGTGATGCCACGGCACTCTACCCAGGGTGACAGCTTGAGGCTCTGTCTCAAAAAAAAAAAAAATTATATATTGCTTTGGGTAGTATAGACATTTTAACAATGTTGATTCTTCCCAGCCATGAGGATGGCATATTTTTCCATTTGTTAACATTTTCAGCTATTTCTTTTCTTAAAGTTTCATAGTTCTCTTTATAGAGATCTTTCACATCCTTTGTTAGGTAAACTCCCAAGTATTTCATCTTCTTTGGCAGTACTGTGAAAGGAATAGAGTCCTGGACTGTTTTTTTGGCTTGGCTATTGTTGGTATTTATAAAGGTTACAGATTTATGGGTATTGATTTATGGGTGTAGCCTGAGACACTGCTATAGTCCTTGATCACTTCTAAAAGTTTTGTAGTAGAATCCCTGGTGTTTTCCAGATATACAATCATATCTGTGAAGAGTGAAAGTTTGATCTCTTCTGACCCTATGTGGATACCCTTGATTGCCTTTTCTTCCCTGATTGCAATGGATCTCAATTTTTTTAAGTGTAATGTTGCTCACATAGTTAACATTGCACATATGATATTTGGATGTGACTTTTTAAGAATTTAATCTTAGAGAAACCTCACTAGTTTGTCATTATTATCATCATTGTAAGTATTATTTCTCATTATAATACTATGAGGCAATTTCTATAGTGAAGTCATATTACAGCTCAGCTAGTGAGCTGTTACTGATGTGAGATCATAGAGTTATTAACAAAATCAGGTACAATTAACCAATAATGCAGAATGTATACTTGCTATTTCTTGATGTATCTGACAAGTGAGTTTTTTCCTCCAGCATAGAAAGGACTGGTGTTACCAAAGATGATGCCATTGACTTGCGGAGAGGAACCCAGGTTTCATTTAAAACAAAAAAATCTTTAGTAACCCCTATCCATATGAAGTTGAGGGTTTAAATTAAATGAAATACCACAAAACCTCTTATGTATATAACCTCACATATATATTGCCTTATATATGTGAGGTTGTATACATAAGAGGTTTTTTATATGTATGTGTGTATATATATATATATATATATACACACACACACACACACACACACACATACACACATATATATGAAAGTCTTAGTAAATGTGTATGAGTGTGTGTATAAGTGTAAATTTATAATTTCAGACTGTCTGACTATACCTTACCACTGTGAAGTAATGATCAACAAAATTTTAAAAATGTTCTAGTGAAAAACTAAAACTCTGATGAAAGAAAATAGAAGACACATACACACAAATGGAAAGCTATTCCATGCTGATGGATTAGAAGAATTAATTGTTAATCTGACGACAATACCTAAAGCAATTTATGGACTGAATGCAATCTCTGTCAAAATACCAATGACTTCCTTCCCAGAATACAAAGAAAAAATTCTAAAATAGATATGAAACAATAACAGACTTCAAAAAGACAGAGCAATCCTAAGGAAAAAAAAAACAAAGCTGGACACACCACACTAACTTGACTTTAAAATTTACTACAATGTCAATAACCAAAATTTAGGCAAATGCCTAAATTAATATATCTACTATGGAGAACAGTACAGAGTTCCCTTAAAAAGTTAAAAATAGAACTACCTTATGATCTAACAATTCTGCTACTGGGTTCATATTCAAAAGAAATGAAATCAATATATTAAAACTACACAGCAGTGGCATTGAAACAGACAGATAATACAACTAGAACAGATTAGAGAACCTGGAAATAAATCCACACATTTACAAACAACTCATCTTTAAGAAAGATGCCAAGAACATGATGGAGAAAAGACAATCTTTTCAATAAATGGTGCTGGAAACACTGGACAACTACGTGTTGAAGAATGAAGCTGGGTCCCTATGTGTAATCATATAAAAAAATCAAATCAAAATGGATTAAAGACACAAATCTAAGAATTGAAACCACAAATTTCTAGAAGAAAACTTTGGATAAATGCTCCCAGACATTGGTCTGGGCAAATATCTTTTTTTGTAGTTTGCAACCTCAGAAATACAGACGACCAAAAGCAAATATATACAATTTGAATTACATCAAGCTAAAAAGTTTCTGCACAGCAAAGAAAACAATCAACAAAGTGAAGAGACAAGCCATGGAATGGGAGAAAATATCAAGGGAGTAATGATCAAAATATAAGAATCTGAAATAATTCAATGGCAAAAAACACAATTTAATTTCAAAAATGGGCAAAAAATCTAAACAGACATTTCTCGAAAAAAGACATACAAATGACCAACAGGTATTTGAGAAAATGTTCAACATCACTAATTAGCAGAGAAATGCAAATGAAAACCAAAATGTGATATCATATCACCCCAGTTTAAATGGCTTTTATCAAAAAGCCAGGCAGCAAGAGGTGCTGGCAAGTACATAGAGAAAGGGGAACCCTTGTACAATACAATTTTGGTGCAAATCCCTAAATTAATATATCTACTATGGAGAACAGTATGGAGTTCTCCTTAAAAAACTAAAAATAGAACTACCTTATGGTCTAACAATTCTACTACTGCATATATATTCAAAATTAAGGAAATTGCTGTATTACAGAACTATCTGCAGTATCCTGTTTATTGCAGCACTGTTCACCATAGCCGAAGTATAGAATCAACCTCATACTTAACAGATGAGTGGATAATGAAAATTTGCCACATACACACAATGGAATATATTATTCAGTCATAAAACGTAAAGCAATCCTGTCATTTGCAGCAATATACATGGAACTGGAGGCTGTTACCTGAATGAAATGAACCAAGCACAGAAAGACCAATATTTGCATGTTCTTACTCACATGTGGCAGCTAAAAAACTGGAGCTTGTGAAGAAAAGCGAGTAGATTACCCCTGGAAGGGGGGAAGGGATGGAAGGGGGAAAAAAGAATGTAAGTATATTTATTCCCACTTAACTGCACACTCAAAAATGGTAAAGATAATAAGTTTTACATGTATATTTTACCTCAATAAAAAATAAAAGTAAAAAAAAAAGTTTGGAGACCTAGTGAGTAGGTGAAGAGGGACAGTAATATGGTCAGCAGTGGTTCTTCAAACAGTGCGGGCAGGAGTATAAATCTGGATTCTGGTGCCCTGAGAGATTCGGGTTCCATAGCTCTGCCAAGGCCTGGGGTTCCCTGCTCTTTATAAAGGCCATTATTATTTAGAAGTCCTGGAAGGAGAAGGATCCCTGCTTGCCCACCTTTGAAGCCACGATTCCCTTTTGACCTGCCATTAGGATCTGTGGGGCCTGCAAATTCTTAGCTTTCTATGTCTCTGGAATGAGAATTGGAGAGAATTCTTTAGAAGGGTATTGAAAAAATAGTGCCTTGAGTAAACTGCCTGGCGTGAGGTCTGGCTCCTGTGAAGTGTTAGTTAAATACAACAATGAACTCCTGCTTTAAAGATTCTGTCTGAGAGGAAGAGGATGTTGGGAGTTGGGGAAGGAGTTCCCAGAGGAGGCAAAGTGGAGAGAAGACTAAGGAAAGTGGCCTGCGTGTGAATGATTTGAAGAGTGTAATTGAAGCAGTATCTCAGGCTATAGGAGCAGAAAAAGATGCAGCCTTAACAACCAACCTATGGCCCAGACTCCCTGCCCAGAAGTGTGTCTTGCCAGCACATCCCCAGCCGTCCCACATTGGGAAAGCTGAAAGAGACAGGCAGGGAAGAACACCAGCCTGGGCATCAGCCCCAGTGAAGAGAGCAGAGGAGATCTGCTATGAAGCCATGCTCCAGGGCCCAGGGAACAGTAATTCTGAGAAGCAAACTTAGAGAGAGTCACACGTCGCTCAACTTGAAGGAGAAAGCAAAGGGGAAGAGGCCAGTCGCAAAGGAGCTGTATTAGAGGTGGAGGCTGCTGATGAGAAAAAACTACAAGGGACAAGGAGGAAGGGATGTCTACAGGCAAGTTCACAGCTAGAAAGCAAAGATCAAGGATGCTTTTTATCCAGTAGCAGGATCTGCGGTCCTACAAACTAGTGAACACCTTAAAGGGATTTCTGAATATAACAATCAGTGTCCAACAGCCTCAGTATTTGAGTCTAGATATGACAGAACTGAGGCCTAAAGTTTCTCCCACCTGTTGGTATTTTATAATCAGATATTCTGAGAGCTTCCAAGGTGATTCACAGTTACCTGCAAGCTGAGAGGCTCAAGCCATATGACTCACATAGCACTTCAGGAGTCTCCTCCAGGGAAGAGCAGGATTTTTAGCATCTTGAGATCAGCCTGGAAAAATACCTTTAAGCTATAGTTATGTGGATGTCAGCCTCTTAATAAGTCACTATAGCAGAACTTTAAAGCACAAACTTGTAGATCCAGCACACTTGCATTCCTTATTTTACTTTAAAAATAGAAATAATAACATCTATATCTTAGGGTTGTTATAAGGATTAAATAAAATAGATGTAACAAGAGTCAGAGTGTCAGTGAAGAACTAAATGCTCAATTAATGGTAACCTACTAGTAGTTTTAGTATATCTCTTAATAGATAATAGTGCCAATACTAGTATCACTTCTTTTGTTGTTGCTTATGTTTGTCTGTTGACTTCTACATAGTTAGGAAGTATTTCTTTGAACAATCATCTGTTTTCTTTCCTCCAGAAAAAGAGTATGAAAACACAAAAATACAAGTTACCATGTTATAGTAGCCTCCAGTTCATTCATTATACTAGGGATCTGGGGGTCTCTCTCTCACTCCCTCTCTCTCTTTCTCTCTCTCTCATCTCTCAATCTCTTCCCTGTCTCTGTCTTTCTTGCTACCCTCTCCACCAGTATAATCTTTGGGCCTCCCCTTTCAATGGTGAAGGAACTGGGAGCAAGGCAGAAGAGTCAAGGCATTGAGGCAAGGAAGGCTATATTTAGGCCAGGAGAAAAAAAAATCTTCCAAAAAGCTGACTGTTTGCTAAATAGGAAAATTCTGAATCACTCTCTCAGAGAAAACTTTGTTAAGAATTTATTCCCTTGTTCTTGTCCGCAGATCTGAATTTTCCATCACAGTCCCATTGCCATTTTATTATAAAGTTCTGACACCAAGATATGGGATCATTTATGATGCTGCAGGAACATAGCATAAAATGGCTAAAAAAAATTAATCGCTCATTTTGATTTAGTCTTCTCTTCTGCCCAGTAATGACTTTGGATGCCATCCTATTGACCTTCTCTGCTTTTGTTCCCATCAAAATCGATACAGTATGCAATGTCATAAATTTGCTTTGGCTGGTTTTCAGTTCATTGCTGGACTGAACGCTCCCCCTGTGAACTAGGCGATAATGAAGTTATGGGCAAGGCGGCCTCCTTTAATCAGCAATCATTACAGTGGGGCCTGGCTTTAAAGTAAATGACAAATAGGCAGCCTCAGAGGCAAAGGGGTTCAGGGTGTTACTGAAGAAGCAGATCAAGAAGCAGACTTAGAAACTTACAACTTTACCTAGAGCTCTATAGGCAATCAGTAGTAGCCGCAGAGTACCATGTTTGAATGATTTTATTGATAAGGTTTATTTCAGATGGGACCCAAGCAAATACCAATAATTTATGTGAATTGAACATAAAGTTTCCTCATGGAAGTATATTATACACATAAAGGACTGTACAGACTTTATATGTATATGTAAATTTCATATACATGAACATGTACTTACCCTCCAGTGTCTAGAAGCATCAACACTTCATATGCTGGCCTTCATTGACCCTGTACTCACTCTCAAATATAGCCACAAATCAGATTTTTGTGATAATAATCCCTTCTTTTTATTTTATCACTTATGGATGTATCGGTAAATAACATATCGCTTTATATTTGGGTTGTTTAATGGTTTATGAATGGGATCATTATTTTTTGACTTCTGTGACTCTCTACTTTTACATAAAATCATTCCTTTTTTTTAGATTTACTGACATGGGCTCGGCGCCTGTGGCTCAACAGGCTGAGGCACAAGCCACGTACACCTGAGCTGGTGGGTTCGAATCCAGCCCGGGCCCGCCAAACAACAATGACGGCTGCAACCAAGAAATGGCCGGGCATTGTGGCGGTCGCCTGTAGTCCCAGCTACTTGGGAGGCGCAGGCAGGAGACTCACTTGAGCCCAGGAATTGGAGGTTGCTGTGAGCTGTGATGCCGCGACACTCTACCCAGGACAACAGCTTGAGGCTCTGAAACAAAAAAAAAAAAAAAAAAAAAAAAAAAAAAAAACATTTAAAAAGATTTACTGATATGTAAGTCATTGTGGTTCACTCACAATTGCTGTGTCATTATTTAAATAAGTTACAATTCACATATTTTTTTCTACTGTCCATAGAGATTTTCACATTTTGTAATTATTTTAATATTATTTGAAAACTTCCAGAAACCTGTTCCCTCACATCTCTTAGTTCGTTTATGCAAGAATGTGGATGGATACACCCAAAAGTGGAGTTTCTCAGTGTTAGGTTATGTGGGGCTTCGTATAATGCCAGGTTGGTTAATACCCACTTACAGTCTCACAAACAAGAGATTCCATTGTTCTCTGACAACTAAAATGCCAACAATTGTATGGCTTTTTTAAAAAAATAAATAAATTTGGTAGATATAAAATTTTGCATATATATATCTCATTCTGGTTTTAGGTAGCTTTAATTGGAATTTGCTGACCACTAAAGAAATTATGTATCTTTTCATTAATTTATGGCCCATTCATTTTTCCTCCTTTATACAATATCTCAGTATCTGTTTATATATTTCTTTCATCTTTCTACTAACCTATTTCTTATTGATTTCTAGAACATTTTAAACATGTTTCCTGTGTTATGTATATACGTTGCAAACATCTTCCCTAATTTAGGCTTGTCTTTTCACTTTTCATGGTTTCTTGTTAATAAACCGGAGTTCTTTTTCCATTCTTTAATTGTTCAAGGGTAATGTGATTTCAAGTTTAGTAACCAGACCAAACTTTAGGATGGTGATCCTAAAGTTTTCTTTGTTTAATGTTGGTAAACAAACACATAATTTTAAATTTATAATCTTGACCCATTCAGTGGTGTTAGGGATCCTTGCATTGTTGTTCAACAGATCTCTAGAAGGTTTTCATCTCACAATATTGACTCTCTCTATCTGCTAAGTACTAATTCCCCTCCTTCCTTCAGCCTTTTCTCTCTCTGTGATTTTTTTATGATAGATTCTGTATGAGTGGAATAAAATGGTGTTTTTTCTATTGTGAATGGCATAGTTTACTTAGCATGATATCCTCAAGACTCACCCAGTTTGCAGCATGTGTTAGGATTTCCTTCATTTTAAGGCTGCAGAATATTCCATTGTATGTATATAACACGTCATCTATATTCATTCATACTCTGATAAATGTTTAGGGTGCTTCCACCTCTTTGCTATTGTTGCTAATGCCATGATGATCATAGGCATGCAAATATCTCTTCCAGGTACTGCTTGGAATACTTTTGGATATGCAAGAGAGGTCTGACAATTAAATTCAAGAACTCATTCTAGGAAAAGTGCTGCATACCTCATCGCTGAATATCACTATAGTCACCTTCAAAGTACTTTTCTTCAGAATCTATGTACCTACACAGGAGCCTCATCCACCCTTCAATGTAATTTTGGAAGCCTTTTTCTGCAATGGCCATAAAAGCTGTCATCATATGACCCTTGTCATCCTAGATGTCATCAAAATGTCTTTTTCTCAATATTTCCTTTATCTTTGGGTAAAAAATAAGTCATTAGGGGATAGATCAGGTGATCTATGGGTGTTCTAGTACAATTATTTGTTTACTGGCTAAAAACTGCTTCACAGATAGTGCCACGTGAGCTGGTGCATTGTTGTGATGTAAGAGCCATGAGTTTGGGGACTAGATATTCAGTTAAGTTTTTCCTGTTTCTCTGTTGATGTTTACTTTGTCTGCTATGCTTCTCACAGTCAGCTAAAGATTTTTACATACAATTTGACAAATTTTTGCAATTTTTTCTTGAGTTCTACTCATTACTGGCTGCTCTGGCCTCTTTTCATCAGTGACACTTTCTCTCCCCTCAGAAAAACATTTAACCCATTTTTAACCCTGCCATTTTCTTCATGGTTTTATCTCCATAAACTTGGACTAACTTGTCCCTGATTTCACTTCCTCTCTTACCACCTTAACAAGAAATTTAATATTTGTTCATTACTCTAATTCAAGCTCCAACATTATCATAACAACACACAAAAGTATGCAAAAACAAAAATGAATGCCACTCGGCAAGGCTGTGCCCACGTTACATGAACACAACTGTGAAACAGTGAAATGCCAGGGTTATGAAACCTTGCTGAGCTGTTTGGACAGTGCTGCCAACTTAAGCATACAATGGCAAGTTTGTGAACTTAATTATTAGACCTCTTATGCCCAGAAGTGGAATTGATAGATCTCGTATGGTCATTTTACTTTTCATATTTTAAGGATCCTCCATATCATTTTCCATGATGGCTGCACCATTTTACTTTCTCACCAGTAGGATACAAAGGTAATCATTTCTCCACATCCTAGCCCACACTTATGTGTAAAAGAATACTTTGTGTTCTTTTGTAATGGTATGAGAAGACACATCATAGTGATTTTGCTTTGTATTTTCCTAATGATGAGTGATGCTGAACATCTTTTTATATGGTATTGGCCAGTTGATTTCTTCTTTGGAGAAATGTTTATTTAGCTCCTTTGTCCAGTTTATTTTGTTTTTTATTTATTTATTTATTTATTTGCTATAGTTCAGTTGTAGAAATTCCTTATATATTCTAGATATAAACCCCTGTTCAGATATATGGTGTATAATTATTTTATCTCATTCCATAGGTTGCCTTTTCATTCTGTTGATTGTATCCTTTGACACACAGAAAATTTAAGATTTGGTATAGTCCCAATTTAATATTTGGTTTTGTTGCCTGTACTTTTGGTGTTCTAGCCAATAAATTATTGCCAAATCTATGTAGAGGGATTTTTTTTCCTGTTTTCTTTTAGTAGATTAATAGTTTTTGGTGTTACATTGAGGTCTTTAATGCATTTTGAGGATTTTTTTACTAAATTGTAGATGGTAAGGTTTCAATTTTATTCTTTTCCATGTGGATATTCAATTTTTCCTCCATTTGTCAGTGAGACTGTCCTTTCCCTATTGTATAATTTTAGCACCGTTATAAGAAATCACACAAAGGCCAAATACACGAAGATTTGTTTCTGCATGTTATCTTTTGTTCCACTCATCTGTATACCTACCTTTATGCCAATACAACAGTGCTTCAATTCTACTCATTGCTTTTTAATGTGTTTTGAAAACAGAGGCCTACAAATATGTTCTTGTTCTTAAAGATTTTTTTGGACATTCAAGATAGCCTTGAGATTCTACATGAATTATAGAACCATTCCTTATATTTTTACCCCCCCCCAAAAAATGAAATTTGATGGGGATCTCACTGAGTCCACAGATCTCTGAGTAAAATGGAAATTTTTATAATGTAAGTCTTTTACTCCATTAGCATGGGATGTATTTCCATTTATTTCAATCCATTTTGATTTCCTTTAGGTTTACTCAATTAAGTCTATTTCTACATATTTTGTCCTTTTTGACACTTCAGTAAATGGGATTGTTTTATTAATTTCCTTTTTAAATCTGTCACTATTAGTGTGTAAAAATGCAATTGAATTTTGAGTGCTGATTAAGTATCTTTCAAATTTGCTCAGTTGTTTAGTACTTCCAATAGTTGTGTTTTTTAAGGAAGGAGAACCTTTAGGGTTTCTGTATATAGAATAATATCATCTGCAACCAGATAATTTACTTATTCTTTTCCAATTTATATGCTTTTTATTTCTTTTTCTTACATAATTTCTCTAGCTAAAACTTATAGTTGAATGGTAGCAGTGAGAATGGGAATCTTTGCTTTGTTCTTCATATTAGAATAAAAGTTTTTAGTCTTTTCCTCTTGAGTACGATGTTAGCTCTGTCCTTTTCATATATGGGTCTTATTATATTGAGGTACTTTTCTTCTGTTCTTAGTTTGATGAGTGTTTTTATCATAAAAGAGAAATGATTTTTTCAAGTGCTTTTTCTTCATTGAGGGAGATGATGATGTGATTTCTCTACTTTATTTTGTTAATGTGGTATATTTCATTGATTAATTTTTATGTGTTGAACCATCCTTGAATTCTAGGAATAAAACCCATGTGATCAAGGAGGCATGCTGCTCAGTTTTATTGCTAGTATTTTAGTGAAGATTTTTGCATTAGTTATCAACAGAGATATTGGTCTTGTTATGCCTTTGTCTGGTTAAATATGAAGGTTAGGCTGGCCTCAAAAAATAAATATGGCAGTGTTCTCCCATCTTCAAATCTTTGAAAGAGCTTAAGAGTTTAAGAAGGATTAATGTTAATTTTAAAAAGATATTTGATGGATTCTGTAGTGGACCCATCTCATAATGAGCTTTGCTTTGCTGAGATTGTTTTTATTACTCCTTCAATCTCCTTACACATCTGGCCAGATTCTTTATTTCTTCATGATTCAGTCTTAGTGGGTCATGTGTTTCTAGGTATTTACCCATTTCTTATATGTTACCCAATCTGTTGGTTAATGTCTCCTCTTCATTTGCAATTTTAGCTGTTTGACCCTTTCTATTTTCTTCTAATCTAGTTGGTTATTGATGTTGTTGATTTTTAAGAAAAAAAACGAATTTTTGAATCATTGATGTTTTCTATTACTTTCTTATTCTTTGTTGCATTTATCTGTGCTTTAATCTTTATCATTTCCCTCCTTTTGTTGATTTTGAGTTTAGTTTATTTTCTTTTCTTGAGCTTCTTCTGGTATTGTTAAGGTTGAGAATTTGCGATCTTTCTTATTCACTTAATGTAAGCATTTACTGCTACAAGCTTCCCTATAACTACTGTTTTTGCTGTATCCTATAAGTTTTAATATATTGTGTTTCATTTTGCTGCATCTTATAATTTTTAGTACATTGTGTTTCATTTTTATTTGTTTTCTTATATTTTCTAATATTTTGTGTGATTTCTTCTTTGTTTTTTTTTTTATTAAATCAAAAAGGGGTAGGTCATGTATACATTCATGCATTTAGGGGGTACAATGTGCTGATTTCATATACAATTTAGAATGCTTACATCATACTGGTTAATATAGCCCTCACTTCGTTTACTTAATTATTGTATTAAGACATTTATACTCTATGCTAAATAGATTCAACATGTACCCTTGCATTGTGCATCATAGGTGTGATCCTACCATTCACCTCCCTCCATCTGACCTCCCTCCTCCCTACCCATCTCCACTCCCTCCTTCATCCTGGGCCATAGTTGTGATCTATTCTTCATATGAAAGTGTGAGTGATTGTAAATTGGTTTCATAATAGCATTGAGTACATTGGATACTTTTTCCTCCATGAAAGATCTCTGTAAAGAGAATTATGGAACTCTGAGAATAGAAATAGCTGAAGATGTTAACAAATGGAAAAACATGCCATGCTAATGGCTGGGGATAATCAACATTGTTCAAATGTCCGTATTACCCAAAGCAACATACAAATTTAATGCAATCCCTATCAAAGCACCGCTGTCATAGTTTAAAGATCTAGAAAAAATAATACTTCATTTTATATGGAACCAGAAAAAATCTCAAACAGACAAGACATTACTCAGAAATAAAAACAAATCAGGAGGAATCACACTACCAGACTTCAAAGTATACTATAAATCTATAGTGATGAAAACAGCATGGTACTGATACAAAAACAGAGAGGTAGATGTATGGAACATAATTGAGAACCAAGAGATGAACCCAGACACTTGTCATCATTTGATCTTTGATAAGTGATTTCTTCTTTGATATGTTGGTTGTTTAGGGTTTGTTGTTTATTTGCCACATATTGGTGGATTTTTCTGTTATTTCTTCTTTTGATTTCCAGCTTCATTCCATTCTGGTTGGAGATAATTCAGTTTTATTATCTCAATTCTCTTAAATTATGGTGATAATGAAAATAATTCAGGTTGAAGGAAACACCTTTCAGTGCACTGTTAGCTGCTGCAGAACAGGAAAATAAAGGTAAACATGCACACATAAAAGCAAACAGACCAGCAAACAAATTACTAAACAGAGGGGCCTCGCTCTAGCCAATGTGGTAACTTACACTAACCTGAAAAATAGTATCTACTCAAACCTTTATATCTGAGATCTGAAATGTATACATGTATGGGTATAAATGTGTGTCTATTCACTTTGTGAATTTCCTAACCAAAATAATTAATTTCAATACATACAATTTCATTATTCTTTTTACTTATAATTTGTGCTTACCAAGTTTTCTCTAAAAAGAAAACTTTCTTAATTTTCATTCAAAATGATGTTCTCTTGAAATTGCTTTTATTAGTCATACACACCCACACACAAATACATATATTCAATATGTACATATTCTTCATTATTAGCTCTTTAATTTACTTGGTGTACAAATTTGCATGTGGTGCTAAGCAAGATCTCATTCTGGTTTTTGCTGCCATTAACAGTAAGGATTTCTGGGTCAGCCTCTTTATGAGGCTCTACCTTGCTTTTATCTTTCTCCCCTGATGCCTTTGCAGGTGTGGACTCCAGTTAAGAACTGTTCTGCAGCAGCTTACAGTGCACAGAGAGGAGAGATGTTTCCTTCAACCTGAATTATTTTCATTATCACCATAATTGGAATGCAAATAACACAGAAAATAATCATGCACCAGCCTTGAGCGACTTCTCAGTTAAGATATGAGACTGTTGCATAATTAAATCTGTAATATTTCACTAATGGCCAGATAAAAATTTCAATCAAAAGAATAGCCACAATGACATATAGATGTAATGACAAACCAACCCTTCCTCCACCATAGCCAGAATATCTACCTCTGCTCCAATCATTATTTTTATATCGTCAATGAATTTGTTCCTTCTATAAATCCAGATGATTCCTATTAGTTCCAGTAGAGATGCAATGAAAATGACTCATGCAGTATAGAAGGGGCCAGTCAGATGAACCAGTAAATTCCAGCCCAAACAAAATTACGCAGACAACTTCTCACTCCCTCTTTCTCTTGCTTCCCTCTCTCTCTCCTCACTTCCTCACTCCTCTGGCAGGCAGCCTTCAGACATTCTATCCCTTTGTCTGTCAGGACTGCTCTGCATCTCTTCACATATCTAATGCTTTCATCTGCCTTAAAAGCTTCAAATGTTGCTTTGTTTAGGGAGCTTCTTCATGTAGTTTGTAGTCACCACAAGTACTAATTAAGTGCTGTTGTGTTTTCCCCATTATAGCTCTCATCAACTAGATGTAACTATTGCAGGAGATGTGGGAACCACTGCTTTATATCCATTGAGGGGCAATTATCTTTCCACTTCTCCTGATATCAGGACCCCTCAACTCTGACATGTGGCCTGCCACCCTTTGAAATAGCAGATACTTTAAATGGTTGGCTTGGGCCCCAGGGCTAACAATCAGAACCTTTCCCTGTTGTATGGTTTTATGGATGTTTCTTTCTATTGGGGAAGATAAGAATTCGGGTTATCATTGGCCATATTCATTGGTCAAGAAAGAGGCCTCTTTGCAGAACATAGCTGAATAGGACCATGACTGAGTAGGGGAAGCAAAGAGAAGTTTCCAAAAGGTTGTGAGTACTTGATTGTAAGCCCTGAGTTTCTGCTTTAGGCAGTTTTTCTTTCAATCTTCTTTGACTCCTAGAAACAGTGATTTCCCCTTTTGTTTATGTTAATGAATGGATCTTTATCACTTGTAATGGAGAGTTCTGACTATTGTCCCTGGTCATTCATCTTTATGTCCCTCTGAACATGCTTCGCAGACTCACAGTGTCAGCATCACCTGAAAACTTCCTAGAAATCCACTTTTCAGGCCCAACCTCAGGCCTGCTCAACTCCAAATATGTAAGAGGGGCCTGGCACTCTGCATTTTAATACATCTTTCAAGAGTTTTTATGCATGCTAAATTTTGAGAACTCAACTATTTTATTTAATTTTTATAATTTCAGGTTAGTATTTTGGGAGTGGGGAGTCCTGGTTGAACTGGGTCCCCGAAACCAGCTGACCTGGTTCGATAACTCAGCTGAGCTAGAAAGTTCCACCAAGGCACAACAGTGATTGAGAGCAGAAATGAACGGAAACAGAAAGCAAAACTGGTGCAGCACAGGTGGCGCCTGTGGCTCAAGGAGTAGGGAGCCAACCCCACATGCCTGAGGTGGCAGGTTTGAACCTGGCCCCACCAAAAACTGCAAAAAAAAAAACTGGACCAGCACAGGCAGAGTAAATAGAGAGTGAAATAACCCGAAAGGAACCTTCACACGTTTCAGTGTAAAAAAGAGAAAATTTATTTTGGAAAAGCAGAGAGAAAATTTAGAGCACTTCCAAAGAGAGCTGGAAGTGGGTCCCTCTCATGAAGAAGAGGTGAGACATACAGAAATGCAAAGGCTTATAGGATATAAGTATCCTTTCTATTTGAAATTGGTTGCAAGACTCATTGGCCTCTCTGCACCTCCAGGCATTATTGCCCTTTTCTATTGGTCATTGTTTGTCTCTTTCTATTTGTCATTGGTTACCTAGGTTACCTTATACCCATATTCTTATGGGGCCTCCAGACTTCCTGATTCAGAAAGCTAGGTTTTCCTCCTACCCCCTTTGAAGCCCCTTTCTCAGAGCCCCTTCTCAAATATGAGGGTACATGTGATTAGGTTACATCATTTGTGTTTGTAAAGTAGAGTCTAAAGTCTGAGTTGCAGTTGAGTCCTTCATCTGAGAAAGACTACACTGTACTCAATAGGTGGGAACTTACTGAGTCCCCTCTACCCACTTCCCTTCTTGAATTTAATTGTGTTTTGCTCTTCTGTGGGCCTGTATTTATTGGTCTGCTATTTTCAGATTAGTACTGAGTATGTGGAATGCTTGTTTTTCCATTCTTGTGATACTTTAGTAGGGAGAATGTTCTTCAAATCCATCCAGGTAAATATAAAAAATACAAAGTCTCAATTTTTATGGCTGAACAGTATTCCATGGTATACATACACCACAGTTTATAATCCATTCATGGTTTGGTGGGTACTTGGGGTGTTTCTACATCTTTGCAATTGTGAATTGACCTGCCATAAACATTTGGTGCAAATGTCCTTATGGCAAAAGGTTTTTTTCTTCTGGTAAATACCTAGTAATGAGATTACAATGTCAAATAGAAGGTCCATTTTTAGTTATTTTAGTATTCTCCATGCTTCTTTCTATAGAGGCTATATTATTTTGCAATTCCACCAGCAGTGTAATAGTGTTCTCCTCTCTCCAACTCATGCGAGCATCTGCAGCTTTGGGATTTTGTGATGTGGGCTGTTCTCACTGGGGCTAGGTGATACCTCAAGGGTTTTTCTTTCTTTTTTTTTTTCTTTTCATTTCCCTGATGATGAGCGACAATGAGCATTTTTCATGTGGTTTTTGTCCATTCATCTGTCTTCCAGGGAAAAAGTTCTGTTCATGTCACTTGTGCATTGAATGATGGGGTTGTTGGTTCTTTTCTTAAACTCAACTAGTTAAAAAATTTCACAAGGACAGAGATTTTGTGTGTGTCTTATGGAGAGTCACATATTCACCTCCCAGAAGGTGCCTGGTACAGAAACTGAGGGAGGATATTATTGGGCAAGGCTCACCACAAAACAGCAAGCCTCTTGGGAACAGGGACTGAGCAGGGTGTTTAGGAACGTGGATCTGGGGAAGGGAGGCCTGGAGCTTGACTTTGGAGTTGGAAAGAGGGAAATGAAGCTAGATGAGAACAGGAGCTCTGGGCAAGGAATAGACTGTGAGATCCATGACTATGGAATCCAACCAATCCTCCTGCCCCTTGGAAGTGCGTCACATTTTTCCATGTCAACATGTAGTCGAATGAGGCAAACCTCACCCGCTGTAGCCGAGTCCTCCCTGTTACTCTGGTGGGACTAACCTTTGCCTCCAAGCACACACTGGCACACTGAACTGAAAGTTTGGGTCAGGCAGAGGTTGTGGTGTGCTGGGAGTGAGTGTCATTTTCCAGGGGTCAGTGGTGTTTGGGGCAGAGGAGCTGTCCTGGAGTCGCTCTCACCACCCAAAGGGGAAACAGGCAGAACTACTCCCCATGAGCCATGGGACCAAAATGGGGCTTCCTGGCAGAAAATACAGTAACACATTATCAACTCTATTCACTTGTTTACTTATCTTTCCTCTTTGGATGTGAGCACCATGAGGCCTGGGATATTCTGCATGTTATTCAGTCTATATTCCTAGAACAGTGCATGAACAGAGAGAGTGCCCCCAAATAGTGAATAAATAAAGGAATTAAACACAGACCCAACGGAGAAGAAGAAATTTTAGGCAGACATGGGGAGGCAAGTCCTTCCCCCATGTTTGAATCGATAATGTCCTTTGTCACACATACACAGGTTCTTTGTTAACTGCATATGAGCCCAATGTATTGCGGCCAGCTCCTACATCAGTGTGTCCTCCTTCCCTGGTCTTGTCCTGTCACTTTCTATCTCTTACCCCACTATACCCCAGAACATGTGGGCCCCCCTCATCCATATAGACTCTATCAGCTGGGTTTCCAGAACTTCCAATTGGCCCTGGAGAAGCTGTCACTCAGGTCTGCCTTCTTTTGGCCTGGTCTCAGGCTGCTCACTTACCCATCTACCAGCCCTATAGAAAATGTTCATTCCTGTCCCCAGAGCCATTGAGGTGCTTTCCAGACAAGGACACTGGACAGATAAAAGGACACAGTATAGTTTTAGATGCATTCCCAGCTTCTAAGAAATTCAAACATAATTGATGATTTATATAAAGTTGTTTGCTTCCAGGGTTATTTAAAGAATTATACTTAAGAGAACAATAATTTAGCCCCCCCAAAAATGCCTCCCCAGCAGAGTATCAAACCATCCACAGGATGGTGAGACCCAAGTTTTGGAGTGTAGTTAGGTGATGGGGTGAGGCAGATGGTAACATGCAAATTACATTCAGAAAACGTCAGGTTTCGACCACATTCCCCACAAGTGTGATCTTCCTTTTACAGCAGGCATGGTTCTATATTTTTTCTTCCTTACAATTTCCTTAATAACATTTTTTTCTCTAGCTTGCTTTATTGTAAGACTACAAACACAGTATATAATACATATAACATACAAAAACATCTCAGTTGACTTCTTATGTTATCGAGAAGGCTTTCAATTAGCAGTTAAGTCTGGGACAGTTAAAAGTTGTGCATGGATTTTTGACTTCAAGGTGGCAGGGTTAGCAGCTTTAACCCCCACATTGTTTGAAGGTCAGCTACAGTCTACTCTTAGCCACATACAAATACAGTATACTTAACAATTAATAAATTTCTGCTTAAGCTATCTACACTCAGGAAATGAGATAAACCTCCCTGAGAACTCTGTGATAATGGCACCCTCAGTAACACAAGCACACATTTCCCTTGGACTTCAGGGACACACAGGCAACTCCTCGCTTTCCAGCTGTTGCTCAAGCATTCCCTTCTTTGCTTCCTTTCTTGACCCTTATGAATTGCTGGGCCTCAGGCTTTCACTCTCTACCCTCATGTTGGAAAATCTCTGTCATCTTTGTAGTTTCATTTTTCACCTCCTGCAACGTGAATTCCAAGACTATTTTCTAATACCCAAATGCTACTCAACATATCTGACCATTCATCCCAGAGACACCTCACATCCAGATGTCTGACACCAGATTCGTTGCATTACCCTTTAAACACTGACCCTTCTTTACATATTCTATGTCTTTATTAATGTCACCCATTGCGCAAAATATAAATTACAAAACTATTCTTGACTCCTTCTCCTTCCAACCTCGGACACAGTAAGCAACCAAGAAATATTCAGTTTACATCCTAAACAATACTTCAACCATTCTCCTTTTCTCCAACTCCACCATCGCTTTCTTAGTTCAGTCCCTCAACATCACTGCTCACTACTTACTGCCACTATTTGTAGAGAATGTTCTATGTGCTAGGCTGGTGCTAAGCACCTTACATAAGTTTTCTCAAACAATCTTTAAATTGATGCCAAATATTATTTTTGCATGAGGAGAAAATGTCTCTGCTTGCTTCCCTGTTCATTCTCTTTCTTGTTCCTCTGCAAAGCAGCAGGAAATGTCAACATGGTTTAGACAGTGGTGCCCAAACAGCAGCAGCACTGCCGTTTAAGAATCATACATAAATGTTTCATGTCATTTAGAAGTGACCAAAGGAAGGGAATCACTGGGATCCTGTGAGAATATACCAGGAATATAAAAAGTCCTACATGGCACAAAATAGTCTTGCACGTGAAGAACTGCCTCAAACAAAATGATAGTTGCATCTCTATTGGTAAGCTACTAAAGTAGGATATTGATTGAACTGTATTTCCAAGCCAGCTCAGTCATCATAGGCTTAAAAGAAATGTAGTGATGTGCAGCCCTCCCTTCCACACCTTACAGGTGTGCATTTTTCTCCGTGAACACAAATCCTGTCTATAACTTTGGGTCTATTCATCAATTCATTAATGCAGTCACTCAATCAATGGATAATTATTGACAATTACTATGTTCCACATGCTCTGTTAGTGCTGGGTAATGACCAACACTGGCATCATTTCTCCCATGCAGAGCTCAGAGTGTAGTTGGAGACAGATGTAACAACCAGTAACCAAACAAATAAATGGAATTACGACTGACAGAAAAGCAATAGAGGGAAGTTCCATGGAACTGAAAAAGTGTAAGTTAAAGGGTTTGGAATTCTGTTCCTGGACTGGGAGCCAGGGAACATTTTCTTACAAAAGGGACAGTCTAACTGAGATAGGAAGTCCAGGAGGGAAGGAGTTAAATGAAGATGGGCCATGGGTCAGCTGAAGGGGGAGGGAAGTGATTTTCCAAAAGAAAAAATAACAAGTACAATTTTCCTGTGTCAGAAGAGAGGACATTGCATTCAGAGATCTGAAGGAAGGCCAAGATATCTGGCACAAAGACTCAAACCATGACAGGGTGAAGAGCAAATGAGGGGGAAGATGGAGGTAGAGCCCAAACCATGCTTGAGTTCATAGTGATGCTGACAGCATGAAGTCACACCCGAGTGTCATGCGAAGCCAGTTAAAGGGTTGGTGTGGTCATATTTTCATTTTGAGATGGGTCATTCATGGAAAATGGATTGGAATAAAGCCAGACTGGATACTGTAGATAATAACAGGTTGTAATTGCATCAACCCTGTGAGTAGGTGAGTGGTTTGGTCACTCCCCAGAGATGGTGGCAGAAGAGATGGCAGAAATGGAAGAATCTGAAAGTAGTTAGAAAGGGTAAGTAAAAGGCCTCTTCTAGGTGTGAGATAAAACCCCATGTCTCAAGTCTGGTTTCCAGAATTCCTAAGGACGGTATCAGCACCCCTATCCAGACATTAAAGGGAGGTAACTCTTTCCCCTTCTGATTAACGTGTCAAACACCCTTAATAATACAATTTCATTTTAAACAGGTTTCTGCATAGATGCAGATTTCAGTACGAAATAAAGCCAAGTTTAAACTTAGGTTCATGTTAATCAAAAACAAGACTCTTCTGGAATAATACCTTTCACTTTGTCACTTTTTTTTATAGAAGTTTTTTTATTATTTAGGATTCATTGAGTATACAAAGAATTACGTTACACTATTGCATTTGTTAGGTAAAGTGCCTTTTTATAATGATCTTTTAACGGGGATTCTTGCTTCAAGTTCCACCATCCAATTCAGTAATTCTCAAATTATGTCACTCAGACCAGCAGCTTCAGAGTCAACTGGGAATTGTCAGAAGTATGAAAATTCCAATCCCATCCCAGTCCTATAGAATCAGGAATGCTAACATTGGACCCGGCAATTGGTGTTTGAATAAGACCTCCAGGCAAATCTGATGCATGCAGAAATTTGTGAAGCCGTGATTTAACTCATTTTCCATATTCTTTCTGTAGGAAACACTTTGAAGTTTCCTCAGCCAAGAGTCATGCATAGTCAATGAACTCTGAATAAATAGGTCCCCTCCCTACATTTTATCCAACCTCTCAAGTATAATAACAGTCAGGAAGGTTAGTAACTTAACAGTTCTCTTTTCACTGCTGCATTCCTAACTCCTAGGACAGTTCCTGCAATGTAGAAGGTATTCAATATTTGCTGATCAAGTAACTATGATACAAGTCTTTTTTGAATGCATTTTTCTTTACCTCTCAAGCTCAGTCTCCGAATTCATTTTCAGCTGAGCCTATTTACTTACAATTCTTGTATGAGTAGTACACCACTAGTACCCAAAGAAGAATAGACATCATGGCTCCCACTGCTCATGACTCATTCTTCTCCATATTCTTCCCCTGTGGGAGCACAGAGTCACTGCAGTAAAAGTGAGCTATTCCCTTTGCACTTTTTAAAGCCTCATCATTTCCCCCAGCAAAATGTCAAGAGCTATTTGGCTGGGAACCCATAACTAGGTAGGTAATAAAATAAGCATAGATTTGAAAATCATGTCTTAGGACTAAAGGACTCAGAGGAATTTTAAATAAATGATTGATCTAATTGAGTGATTGTATTAATTGCTATATGCAGAATTTAGCTTATCTGTTAAGACACCCTGGTGAATTCAGTGATATGATTCCTTCCCAAGGTGCTTGTGCCCATCAGAATGTCATTCAGAGAGGATAGTGTCCACCCCAAGGCTAAGTGAGAAACATTATCTCAGCAAAACTGAATTCTAACCTGGAAACATATGGGCAGAGAAGAAATTAACAATGAGAGCTGGAGGGGTAATAAACATGTGACATTATCACTAAGAAAATCCATTTAGGTATTTAAATTAAACACTCTAGTGTCTAGCTGTTCAAATGGACCTATTGATCTTTCGGTTTCAATAAAATTGCTCTCATTTTGATTTTACTGTTTAACCTTGCAGAATTTTAGGAAATATCTCCCTTCCAGAAATTTCTCTCTTTCTGTTTCCATTTTAATACCTTATTCTTTCCTAACTCTTTTCCTTTCTTTCTTTCTTCCCCCTTTTCTTTTCATAATTTTAATACTTACAATATCATCTTGATTCCTTGCTACACTACATGGGCACAAATAGAAAAAAGCACAATCTGTTTTCTTCCAGGAACTTGTTATTTTAAGAGATTAGATCCTCTCTCAATGATTACACTTGCTGTTAGGTGGCAGGATTTCTCAGTGGTTAAAGGCATCAATGCTAAAGTTACACTGTCTGGATTCAAATTCACCGTAATCTAACTGTGATTTTGGCCACCTCTTCAATATCCTCATGTGTAAAATAAGGATAATAGTACTATTTTTATGATATATATATAAAACATGATATGATTGTTGGGAAGAATACATTTATATTATATATATATATGTTCTAAGAAGAATTTAGGACACATAGTAAGCTCTGTGTAAATGTTAGTTTTTGTTTAAGTGAAGTAATAAGAAGAAATGATATAAGGAAGATATCACCTCTAGAATATAGACATATTAAAAGCATCATTTGTAATGTGGCAGTATTTGAGATGGGAACTTAAGAACTTGCATAACAGTGTATTCGTTTATTAAATATATTGAGTTCTTTTAATGTGACCTGTGTTAATTACATGAGCTAAAGAGATAATGTGTGTGTGTGTGTGTGTGCGTGTGTGTGGTCATATCCCTTGGGCTCAGTTGAGGACCTTTCACTTTGGACCTTTCATGTATTTTCAGTCACTGGAGCTAGGTCATCTGAAGGCTTCTTTGAGAAGCTGGAGGGCAATAAACATACAGTATTAGGGTACAATAATGTGGCGTGTGGTACCTGAGTCAGAACGGCTGGAATGTCTGGGGGCTGATCAAGCATCTCTCTCCTCACAACACCTCTTCATATAGCCAATTTGAGGTTACTCCCACCCTGAAGATTCCTGGGTAGTGGAACTACTTATATCATGACTGTCTTCCCCAAGCAAGCATTTCAAAGGAGACGGACAAAAGCTACTAGTCTTTTTACAGGCTAGCTGAGAACTTGGAAGTATTCCTTCCACTGAAGTTACTGTTAGAAACAATTGCAAGTCATCCCATCTTCAAGGGATGGAAAGAATAAAATCTACCTCGTGATTGGGATATGTGCTGTCAGCAAGAGACAGAGCTGATTGTATCCACCCTAGAGATGAGCCCTCACAGTAATGGCAGAAAAAGATTGAGGTCAAAAAGAAACTTCCCCCAAATTAAGCTATCAAGCAGCAAAATTGAGATACAAACTTAAGATTTCTGACCCCAAAACTTCACTTATAACCACCATGACATTCCTTTATCAGGATATGACAAAGCAATGGGAAAAGTCCTGGGTCGAGTTCTGATGCCAGCATTGCTCTGCCTTGCTGTGGGATGTTGGTAAGCCCTCTCTCACCTCTGGGCCTCAGTGTCTACTTTTGTACTATTATGGGTTAGATTCAGTGATCTTCCAGGCAGCCTCCCAGCTCTAGAATTCAGGAGGTCTAACAGTCTGTCCTTTGCTTGCTTGGTTTATTGAATTGACCCCTGGGCTCCTTTGATACTTGGGAGCTTCTGCACGACAGCTCCATCGGATTTTCCTCAGGAAGGCCTTGCTGTTCAGACTGCTGGGTGTGCTCTCAGACACTCCAGGTCTGCCCTAGCTGCAGAGAGCAGCTTAGACCAAGGCTATGCCCTTCTCATGGGGCCCAAACTCAACAACCAGTCAAGCCTTGGGTATATAGACCTGGCAATTTAAAAGCAACATGGAGGTGTCTCTGATGGCAGCTTAACTTTAGAATTCTCCATGGAGGTGCCTGGGGTTGTCATTAAGCCTCACACCTCAGCTTTGGCCTCTACAAAATCCCATTTCCTTTCCCTCCCCAAGAGAATCTCCCTAATAAATAACCTGCAACTAAGCTCCATCTGCTTCCCAGAAAACTCAACCAAGGAAAACCACTCACACAAATGCTATGAAGGTGGCCTTTCCCAGGTTCAATGACTGGGGAAATGAAATAATATGTATTTCACAGTGTCCCTAATTTTACGCTGAATGAAACCAGACTCAGAATAAGAAAGCGTTGTCCCCTATAAGAGAGCAAGAAGTTACAGATCCGGGGTTCAAATTGTGGTCGCCTGACTATTCATCCCAGTAGTCACAGAAAAAATCTGAAATTTTCTATAACAGTTTTGGTTTAATATGATTTGAATTTCTGTAAAAATGAAATAAAATGTTATGTTTGCACACTTAGCATTTAGATTTAAATACCTTTTCAAATCAGAGAAGCTTTTTTTATGCTCCAGGTGTATGACAGTTTTCCTTAGAAAATATAGTAAATAACATTCACACGTATAATGTACCATTTATACCTTTCAACCAATTCTATTTTTATTTCTACTTTTCTTGTCCTAGTTGTAATTTCCTATATAAATAAAGAACCAATACATATGTTAACCAACTACTACCATCTGGTATTTCTTACAGAAGGAAAATGTTTTGGATCAGCACTTCTCAAACATAGCAATACTTTATCTCCTAGGAAACTTTACAAAAATACGAATTTTAGAACATTCTCTTCCCAAGCTAAGTCAGTCAGAATCTCTGGGGAAGAGCTGCAGGCATTTTATATTTTGAACACTTCCCAGAAGATTGGGATGGAAATCATGGTTTTAGTTGGAGCTGCCTAACATATATCAGATTAGATTCTTTTAAAGTTGCATAACAGTGCATTAAGACTGTAGAATTTATCTATTTACTCATTCATTCCTTCTAGGATTTTTTTGCCTGAAACAAACGTTTCACAAGTACTTGCCATGTGCCAAGCATCTAGCTAGGCCTTGAAAATTCAGCAACGAACAAAGCAGCCTTTCATTTTGAGGAGCAGAGTTTATAGTGGGGAGTGGGCCAGGTAAAGCACATGTAGAAAGACAGTCTGTCTTCACTAAACGGCATGTTTGTGCAATGACTTAAGAAGTTCCCAGAGTATGTTTTCTAATTGGTTAGAAAGAGTGTTCTTGAGCAGATTATATTTGAAATTACCTGAGAGAAAGTATGAGGATTATTTGTGAAGACTGAGTAGGTCAAGTGTTTCAAGCAGATGGAACAGATTCAGAGGACAGAATATCATGTTTTTATTTTTGAGGTACCAAGGGCAGGACCAATTCAAGTACTTGAGATACTGTAAGTTACAAGACCACATCATGCAAATTGAAAGCAAAGTATTAGTTTATCATTCATGGCAACTTAGATACACAAGTGTCATACAATTCTGGAAATAAGATAACCACTGCTCTATGTGAATTGAAATGCTTTTTAAAATGTTTGCATAAAATCAAATGCTAGGCAGGTGCATCAATTTTGAATGATGTTTACATCTTAAGCATGATGTTAAGAGTTTAGCAAATATAAATGTGCTCTGTAGAGGGGAACAGGCCACGAAATCCTCCTCTCCCCAGGGAGTTCCCAGTCCAAATTTGTAGGCATTCGCTCCACCATGCTAATATATATATATACACACACACATACAGGAGGCTCTCTGTAGTTGACCACATCCCTACATTGACCAACTCTTTAAGTTGGCCTAATTTTCATAGACCAGACAATACACTACATGTAGGTTTCAGTATAGTAGGCCTATTTCCCTATGTTGACCAACCTCTGTATGTTGATCTCTTTGTTACGGTTGCTTGGGTGGTCAACTCACAGAGGTATACTGAATTATCTTACTCAATAATTCTATAAGGAAAGCACCTTTATCACTATTCTTCAGGTGAAATACATGAGGCTCAGAGAGGATATGGTACTTAAAAAAATGTCATATCTCTTAGGGGTGGTAACAAGGATTATAATCATAATAAGCATTCAAAAAAGTAAAAGAGTAAAACATGGAAGTGCTCGTTGCCTCTTTATACCCTCAGTCTTATTTTTAGGATGATAAGCTTAGAATTCCAAAAAATGCTAAATCAAAATAAATATAAAATAAAAAGATTACAGTCAATGATGTCTTGCATTGAGGATATAAATAAATGTGTTATATATTTATTGTGATGATTGTTGCAGGCATATGTTATTTGATGTATACATTAGTTTATGCACAATAGATGATAATTATTTTTGTTTTAAATATTACCTTCTAGTTATTGTTGTTATTATTAGTGCTGTAAGCAACTTATGATCATAGTTTATAGAAATTTTTTTTAAAATACATGTATTTTATTATTCTTCATTACATTATTTCCCCCCCCAACCCCTCCGTGGTAAGACAGAATTGATTTACAAAAAAGAATACAGAAAATACCAAAGCTCCTGGTAGAGGGAGAGATTTCAAGTGGGGAGAGAGAGTTTATAGAAATTTTTAAGTTACATGACACTTTCAAAATATCATTCTGCATTATATTGTACTAGCTTTATAACATAGACGAGTATAAAAATAAGAAAGCA
>CAUYRH010140560.1:0-12053 GCA_963574655.1 Perodicticus potto
CTCCGCCTCCCAAGTAGCTGGGACTACAGGCGCCCGCCACAACGCCCGGCCATTTTTTGGTTGCAGCTGTCATTGTCGTTTGGCGGGCCCAGGCTGGATTCGAACCCGCCAGCTCAGGTGTACGTGGCTGGCGCCTTAGCCCGTTGAGCCACAGGCGCCGAGCCACATATTTTACATTTTGAATAGATAAAAGCTTCACATGATTTGAAATCCAAAAGACATAAGAGTGTAGAGTAAAGTTTCCCTTTTACCTCTGTTCTCCTGCTGCTCAACACTCCTCCCTTGAAGGAATCCATTCAATAATTGCACAATATTTTATCCATATTTTATGGATGTAGTATGTAGGATTCGTTTTTTAAAATAAGTTTTATTGTGTACACTGAAAGTATACAACAGGATGTTATGTGATACGTTTAGATAGTAAAAACGTTACTATACTGAACCATGGTAACATGTCATCTGACATAGTCACCCACTTTTTTGTTTTTGTGGCACGTGCAGCTAAAATTTACTCATTTAGCATGAATCCCATCCATAGTACAATTTTAGTATATCTCTAAACTTGTTCATCCAAAATATCTGCTACTTTGGATCCTTTGACCTACATCCTCCCATTCTCTGCCCCACCCTACCTCCTGTCCCTGGTAATCACTCTTTTATTCTGTCTCAGTACTGGATATAGTAAATAGGATTCTTAAGCAGCTTTCTAATTTGAGAACCCCATTTATGCTATGTGGCAACCTGTTCTTCTAGACTGTGTCCTGTAGAACAGGACTTAAATGAATCAGAAGTTCAGATATTATTTTCCAGATGAATTTAGTTTGAGCTGTTATAAAGGGGGGAAAGAACAGAAAAAAATTAGGAGAGACATAAAAAATAGGTATTTTAAAGTATTAATACTCTAAGAGAATTTCATGCTAGCTAACTGAAGTTAGACTGTTAAGTTTTAAAACTCGGGTGTCCTAGCCGGGCATGGTGGCTCATGCCTATAATCCTAGCACTCTGGGATGCTGAGGCGGGTGGATAGCTTGAGCTCATGAGTTTGAGACCAGCCTGAGCAAAAGCAAGACCCCATCTCTATTAAAAATAGAAAAACTGAGGCAAGAGGACTGCTTGAGCCCAAGAGTTGGAGATTTTTGTGAGCTGTGACACCACGGCACTCTACCCAGGGCAACAGCTTGAGATTCTGTCTCAACTAAAAAAAATCTGGTGTCCTAAAGAAAACTATACCTGGTTCTATCAAATTACAAAAATAATAATGCTTGCTAAATGCTATGTACTGTTCTGAGTACTTTATATATATAGTAGAACCTCTGTAAGTTGACTACCCCCAAGGGACTGTATCAAATTGGTCAACATATGGAGGTGGTCAGCTATGGAGATTCTACTGTATTATATCATTTAAACTTCACAACAACCACATGAAAGTAAGTATATTTCATAGGTGAAAAAAATGAGGGACAAGAAATTAAGCAAAGTATAAGTTTTCAAACCTAGGTGGGAGGGCTCCAGAGTGAGCCTTCCCTCTTCATCTGAATGATACTAATGTCTTGTTTTGATAGAAAATAGCCAAAAAGAAAGCCCCTGACAACTCTTTTTATTTTTTACTTTTTTTGTTCTTGTTTGTTCAAAATCTTATGTTTTTAAATGTTAGGATCCATCAAAATTACCCATGATGTTTATTTATTTATTTATTTTTTGAGACAGAGTCTCACTATATCGCCCTCAGTAGAGTGCTGTAGCATCACAGCTCACAGCAACCTCAAACTCTTGGGCTTAAGCAATTCTCTTGCCTCAGCCTCCCAAATAGCTGGGACTACCAGTGCCCACCACAATGCCCAGCTATTTTTTGTTGTAGTTGTCATTGTTATTTAGCAGGCCCGGGGCTGGCTTGGAATCTGCCAGCCCCTGTGTATGTAGCCAGCGCCACGCCTACCCATGATGTTTAAATGCAGATTCCCAGGTCTCAGCAATGACCTTGAGAATTAGAATCTCTGGGGGAAGAACTTCAGGAATGTTTATTTTTACCAGTGCTCCAGATGACTCTTGACAGGTGGCTAGTAAGCATACTCTGACAAATATCATACATATGACAGTGTGTTTTCTAAAGTTGGCAACAACTATACCTTCCATCACATATATTCTGCTAGTTTCTAGAATTTTACCATTTTCTTTTTTTGACACAGAGTATTACTGAGTCACCCTGGGGTAGAGTACCCTGGTATCCTAGCTCACAGCAACCTCAAACTCTCGGGCTTGAGGGATCGTCTTGCTTCAGCCTCCCAAGGCTGGGACTACAGGTGCCTGCCACAGCACCAGCTAGTTTTTGTATTTTTAGTAGAGATGGGGTCTGGCTTTGCTCAGGCTAGTCTTGAGCACCTGTGCTAAGGCAATCCACCTGCCTCATCCTCCCAGAGTGCTAGGATTATAGGCATGAGCCACCTCGCCTGGCCGAATCTCACCATTTTCCTTTTAATAGGTGGAGCCCATATCCACCTAGACACTGGGTGGTTTTCTGGTTGGTTGCCCTACAGATTATGGTGATTGTATGCTAGGTCAAAAAAAGGCGATTCAGCTTCCACCTTTTTTTTTTTTTAAAGAGACAAGGAGACAAGTCCTTGTTTTGGCACCCAGGCTGGAGTTCAGTGGCACCATCATAGTTCACTGCAACCTTGAATTCTTGGGCTCAGTGGATTCCCCACCTCAGCTGCCAGAGTAGCTGGGACTGCGGGCATGAGCTTCTGCTTTGGCTTGTTAGAACACTTAGTCTTGGAATCCAGCCACCATGCAGTGAGGAAGCCCAAGATGCCCCAGGAAGAGGCCCACTTGGAGAGGAACTAACATCTTGCACCAACTTGCCTGCTTTGCTTACATGCTCACCTTTAGAGCTATCTTGGAAATGGATCTCTGCTCTCTGCACAGGATGATGCAGCACTGAGCAGGGATGTGTCTTCCTTGCCAAGCCCTGCCCTAACTGCAGGTTTATACACTTCTAACCCAACAGTCATTCTTCCTTTCTGCCTCCCAGGGTGAATTCTCTCGGGTCTTCTATAAAATATTCTGAAATTAGGCTGGGCATAGTGGCTTATGCCTATAATCCTAGTCAGGAGGATCACTTGAACTATGGAGTTTGAGACCAGTCTGAGTGAAGGTAGACCATGTCTGTACTAAAAATAGAAAAAGTGGCTTGGTGCCTGTGGCTCAACGGGCTAAGGCGCCAGCCACGTACATCTGAGCTGGCGGGTTCGAATCCAGCCCGGGCCCGCCAAACAACAATGACAGCTGCAACCAAAAAATAACTGGGCGTTGTGGCAGGCGCCTGTAGTCCCAGCTACTTGGGAGGCAGAGGCAGGAGACTCACTTGAGCCAGGAATTGGAGGTTGCTGTGAGCTGTGATGCCACAGCCCTCTATCCAGGGTGACAGCTTGAGGCTCTGTCTCAAAAAAAATAAAAATAAAAAAATTAGCCAAGCCTTGTGGCAGGTGCCTGCGGTATCAGCTACTGAGGCAGGAGGATGCTTGAACCTAGGAGTTTGAAGTTGCTGTGAGCTAGGCTGACGATATGGCACTCTAGACAGAATGTGACTCTGTCTCAAAAAAGACAAAAAATCTGAAATGATTTCTTTGGTGTCACTTACCTTCCTAGATTCTTTTAGTCACAGAACCACCCATTTCAGACTTCTGGTTATTTGAAGTTCTCATCAAGTTTTCATTATTACCTCCAAGTCTTGGCTTCTCATCCAAAAGGTTCTAGGAATAAATAAAGCCTACTCTGTTTTATAATTAATGATAATCCATGTAATGAGTTAGCATTGCACCCAGCACAAAATGTTTCTCAGTACTCTTACTAGGATTCTTGCATTCATACTCCCAGTTTCTTTAGTGCAATCCCTCCTGCCCCCACCTCGCTCCCCAGCCAAATGTCATTTCAAAAGGCTATTCCCTATGCTGTTCCCTACCAGGACTATTTCTCATCATTTAGGACTCTACTTCTTTAAGGAGCCTTCCCTGAATTCTCAAGCAGTTAATGCCTCTGTGCTACAATAGCATCTTGAAAAACTTCTATTATAGTCCTTACCAGGTTGGATTGTAAGTGTTTACTTGTCTCTCTCATCTACTGGATTCTAAGTTCCTTGAAGGCATGGTCAGCCCTAAGTCTTCATTCATTCATCATCTGGTATTTGTGTTACTTTGCTATGAAACACTGTGGTTAAGAGGTTACGTAGGTATGTAGTTAAGGGCCCGTGTGTTTTGGCAGAACTGCCTGGGGACAAAACAGCTCCACTCTCTCCTGCCTTAACCTTGGAAAAAGTTATCTCTCTAAGCCGCTTTGTAAAAATTGAGAAGATACCTTCTCTTTAAGATTGCTGTGAGGATGAAGTGAAATGCCTTTAAAAAGTTCATACTATAGCAAGCGTTCACTCACCAGGACCAAACGCTTCCCCAACAATCCCATTTTTAGGCACCGCCATTCTAATCTATCTATCTGTAGTGGCTCCCTCTCTATGAGTAATCCCTTGACTACTCTGGGTTCTTTAGTTCTTTAATCCTCTCCCTGGTCATTCGTCCAGTTAGCAACTTTGCATCTCGACCGCTAGGACCAGGCTTTCAGAAACCATTCTTCCCCAGCTACTCCAGGCCCCAATTAGCTCCAAACACTTTTCCTTTAGCCTACCTCGAGTCTTAAAGGTTTTATCAAAAAGACCCGATTTATGAGAAATTTAAACATCAATACTCCCTCGCCAGGGTCTGCATAAGTAGAAAGACCCACATTTAGAAGCCCTCCCCTTGAAGGAGTGGGTGGATCAGTCAGCCCACAGCCGTCCCCTGCCGCGCCAGCCCGCACCGCGCGCAAGGCAGCAAGTTGAATGAACGAAGGATGAATGAATGAATGAATGGGCTACGTCGGGGGCCGAGCCTCTATTACGTTGCCCACCGACGCGGGCGTGGCCGCGGCTAAGCCCGAGGGCGCCGGCCTCGCATTCCCACTGTCGCGCAGCAGGCTCGGCCACGAGCGCCACAGCCCCGCGCCTCCGCACGCCACCTCCCCCAAGTCCCTGCCCCGCCGAGGCGCGTCACTTCCGCCACCCCTGGTCGGGGCTGGGGCGGGGACTGCGGGGGAGGGGGCCAGGTCTGAGGGAAGCCCGCCCCCGCCCGAACCCGAGCCCGAGCAGGGACTACATTTCCCGAGGGGCCTCGGCGGCGGCGGCGGCGGCAGCGGCGGCGGCAGCGGCGGCGGGCGCGGCAACGTCCCCCGGAAGTGGAGCTCGAACTTCCACTCGTGCGTGAGGCGAGCGGAGCCTGAGACGAGACCAGAGGCCGAACTCGGGATCTGACAAGATGGCCGGGCTGCCCCGCAGGATTATCAAGGTAACCACCCAGGCCGGCCTCCGGCTTCCCGCCCCGCTCCCGCCTGCCCGGCGTGGCGGGCAGCGCGGCCCCTCGCTTCCTCCGGCCGGCGGCCGGCCTGGGAGGCCCGCAGCGGCGCTGCGAGGGTCGTCGGGCGCTGAGGAGGGGGCGCCGGGGAGACTTCCGGCCGCGGCGGCACAGCCGGCTGGCGGGGTCCTGCGGCTTCCAGGCGGGCAGGGGCCGGCGTGGCCGCGCGCCGGCGGGGCTGCGGGGCGCTGGTCCTGGGCGCGGGCCGGCGCGGGCCTCCATGGCCTCTCAGCCCACCCCCGGGCGGAGGCTGCGAGCGCGCGGGAGTCGCGGCGGGTCCCGGACTCCGGCGACGTGGTGGCCACACGCGGCCCCGCGGCCCGGCAGCCCCTTTCCGGCCCGCGCGGGAGCGCCGAGGTGCGGCGGCGGCGGGTGCAGAATGAATGAACCCGGGGGCGAGGCCGGGCGGGGCCCTGCGCCCGGGCGGGGGACGGCCGCCGCTCCGGGACCGGGCTCCGCGTCCCGCTGCCCGATGCGTTTCCGCTCCTCACCTCCGAGAAGCGACTCTGCTCTGCTTGGCAAACTCTTCTCGGCGCTTTTTCTGTTCTGAGAAATAGTTCAGCAGAAGGCTAGGGAGGGCTGCATTACGGGGCTCTTGTGACATCTTTGCCGGCCGATTTTCGTGTTTTAATCATTAAACCGTCCTTCGGCTCTTTAGGAATACCATAGCGGACAAGGGCGCATAGAGCCGTGAGTTGTTTGATTTTGTCAAGTCTTTACGTAATATCAATCAAGTCTTCAGACGTGAGATGTTTCTCGCAGTTAAAAATATCTGTCACTTTCTATGAAAGAAATTAGTTGAACATCTTTGTTGCTCAATACGCCTGTTAAAGTGACTAAATTGCAGCATTATTATGTTCATTAGAGTCTGGTGAACGTGTATTTTTGATCTTGTTTGTTTTTCTAAAATTTGGGGGAATTTGTGTACTAAATAGAAGACCTGTTAGGCTTTGAAGGATGATGTATTGTGTGGCTTCGTGCCGTTGCAATTAAATGTATTTGAGATGGGGGTGGGTGTGTTGCTGACCCGAAGGTGCTCAAGTTAGAGAAATAAGACGTCTTGTAAGGTAGAGATTCTTAGAAATGAGGGAAGTAGAGTAGATAGCACTGGAGTCTAAGAATGTGAACTGTTGTGTCGTGAATGTCTCGCACTCTGTGGAAGGAGGTTTAACTGTCACATGCATTGGAAGGTTCTTACAGTGTGGTCTTAGTTATTTAATTAGTATTGCGGTCACATGGCCCCCAATGATGCATTTTTATTGAGACCTCCAATGAATAATGGAGAATGGGGGATGATAGAACTGTATGTCAGTTATTCTCAAGGGTATTTTTTTTTGAGGCAGAGGTCGCCCTCGGTAGAGTGTGGTGGCATCACAGCTCACAGCAAGGTCCAACTCCTGGGCTTACGCGATTCTCTCACCTCAGCCTCCCAAGTAGCTGGGACTACAGGTGCCCGACAGAACACTGGCTGTTTTTCTGTTTTGCAGTTGGGCGAGGCTGGGTTTGAACCCGCCACCTTCGGTGTATGGTGCTGGCGCCCTACTGGATGAGTCACAGGCACCGCCCAAGATTATACATTTTTTTGTGCCATACTTTTACTGTGTAGGTTGGTCCATAATCAGTAAAAATGCTTATTTTTTTTAATACCAGAATTTATTTTCAAAATTTGCATTTTTCCTGTTAAAGCACTGTACAAGGTTCTAGGTGCAATATCCTGAGGCAGTAGGGATATACCTTCTTTTATTTATTTATTGAGACAGAGTCTCACTTTGTCATCCTTGGTAGAGTACCATGGCGTCACAGCTCACAGGAACCTCAAACTCTTTGGCTTAAGCGATTCTCTTGCCTTAGCTTCCCAAGTATCTGGGACTACAGTTGCCTGCTACAATGCCCAGCTATTTTTATTTTTTGGTTGTAGTTGTCATTGTTGTTTGGCAGGCCTGGGCTTGATTCAAGCCTACCAACTATGATGTATGTGGCTGGGTGCTCTAGCTGTTGAGCTACAGGCGCCGAGCCAGGAAATACCTTCCTTCACTGGACTGTTAATTTATTTCTTAGTGACTTTTGACTTTCAAAGGATGGAATTTAGTGTTCATTAGTATAGTGGTGTTACTATTCTAATCCAGTGGAAATATTAAAAATAAGGTGGCTTGATTTGGACAACTGTTAATATGATATTCTCTACCTCATAATGATCATTATTTACATTTTTAGAAATTTTGTGATCTAGACAATACACAGTCTAAAAACTGATTTGAACGACTTTCCTAAGATCTTTTTTTTGAGACAGAGCCTCAAGCTGACACCCTGGGTAGAGTGTGTGGCATCATAGCTCACAGCAACCTCCAATTCCTGGGCTCAAGCGAGTCTCCTGCCTCCGCCTCCCAAGTAGCTGGGACTACAGGCGCCCGCCACAACACCCGGCCATTTTTGGTTGCAGCCGTCATTGTTGTTTGGCGGGCCCGGGCTGGATTCGAACCCGCCAGCTCAGGTGTATGTGGCTGGCGCCTTAGCCCATTGAGCCACAGGCGCCGAGCCACTTTCCTAAGATCTTAAAGTGGCAGGAGGCAGAGGTTCTTTTTTTTTTTTTTTTTTTTGAGACATTGTCTCATTATGTTGCCTTTGGTAGAGTGCCATGGCTATTAGTTTTTTTGTTATTGTTGTCATTATTGTTTAGCAAGCCCTGCCCCACATTCGAACCCACCAGCTCCAGTTTGTGTGGCTGGCACCCTAACCACTGAGGTATGGGTGCCGAGCCTGAGGCAGAGGTTCTTGATTGGTGTGACCTTCCCTAGATCTTGTTACTATGAAATAATATAACGTATCTGCAAGTACCTGACAGCTGTAAATAACTATTCAAATAGAAGATGACTTTTTGGATTACTATTCCCTCAACTGCTAGCTCACTCAGATTCTTATATACAATCTAGTAGCAGATTCTGTAGACTCTACTTTCTTTTTTCTTTTTTTTGAGACAGAGCCTCAAGCTGTCACCCTGGGTAGAGTGCTGTGGCATCACAGCTCACAGCAACCTCCAACTCATGGGCTCAAGCGATTCTCCTGCCTCCACCTCCCAAGTAGCTGGGACTAACAGGTGCCTGCCAAAATGCCCAGCTATTTTTTTGGTTGCAGCCATCATTTTTTTTTTGGCAGGCCTGGGCTGGATTCGAACCCTCCAGCTCAGGTGTATGTGGCTAGTGCCTTAGCCACTTGAGCCACAGGTGCCAAGCCTGTAGACTCTACTTTCAAAATACATCTTCAGACACATTACTCATCTCTCTTGAAATCCTGTTCTTGGATTCCTGTCCATTATTTGTTGCCTGGCCTGCTGTGTTACCTCGTTTTAGAGCAACAGCTAGGCTAGTCTTTTTAAAATATAGATCATATTAATCTCTTGCTAAAAAGTCTGCAGTATAGGTTCTTCATCACAGAGTAAAATCTTGTCTTTTTTCCTTCTACCTACAATGCCATGTGAATCTGGGATCTGCTCACCTCTGAGCTCATCTTCGACACATCTCTCTTTGGGTCACTCCACTGCAGATGCACTGTTGCTTTACTGTGTCCCGAACAATAAGCGACTAAGCTTATTCCAGCCACAGGGCTTTCCACCTGTTTGTTGCGTTGCTTGCTTTGTGTATTGTTCAGTTTTTGAGAGGTCTGCATTAACAGTTCTTCATAATATTCTGTACCCTATACCTTTCTTTTATCCCAGTATATCCCCTTTCTTCTGTATAGCACTTATTACTTCCCAAGGTTTATTTACTGTTTCTCTCTCTTCTCCGCTAAAGCTCCATGAAGGCAGGAAGTCTTGGGTGACCTGGATATTGCTCATTAATCCTTGACACATAGTAGGCACTGAAGTTATTGGATGAATGATTACATGAGCCTTTGTTATTTTCTATCATTTGGCATTGTTACTGGTTAGTATATTCTATGTGAACCAATACATTAGCTAAAAGTATCTCTTCTACCCATAAATTCATTTAAAAAAAAACATAAAAAACAAAATATGTCAATCTGTTGCATTGTTGACTAGGAAACACACATGTAGAGCACATTTGAACGGCTCCAAAGGTTGCATAGAGGAAATTAATCTGTCCTCTCATCTGGCCTTCAGCATGCTGGCACTCTTAGAGGACCACTGTTTTCATTGTGTATCCTTTCCATAAGGACCAGAGTGACTTAGTGGATATATATTAGGCTTCTCCTTTTCTTGCAAATGCTTTGATTTCCCCCCTCACCAATACATCTTTGAGGTGACTTTTCTTTAAGAGATAGGGTCTTGCTAAATTGTTCACGTTGGAGTGCAGTGGGTATCACAGGCATGATCATAGACTATTTCCTACAACCTGGAACTTCTGGGCTGGATGAATCCTCCTGCCTTACCCTCCTGAGTAGCTGGGACTGTCGGCACGTGCCATTGCCCTTGTCTTTGACTCATTTTTTAAAGGGCTGCTTTGAGGAAACTTGGAGTTAGATTTTAACTAACTGCTTGTTAATAACTTCTATATTATTCCTAAATTGTACTATGTCAAGAGTGCTATAGCGAATGGTTTTTTATATATGACTTTGTGCACAAGTGTGAATGGTACTAAGTCTTGGTATTTCTGTTTTTAGTTAGAATTTTTAATTTTCTTTTTTTGTTTTTTTAATCTCTAAAAATGACTGAATAGTTAAAGCTTCAAGTCACAAAAATTAAAAGGTACCTAAAATATTTCTTAAATGAGAGGTTCTCCCTAATTCTGACATAAAGAATCAAAGAGTTACTTTTAGAGCAAATAAATGAGATCTGTAGTTATGGCCTTGATCAAAAACTACATGTTACATTGATGGTAGTGACTTTTTTTGTCTTTTCAAAATTAATCGTGAAAATGATAAAATATAGTCTTAGGAAATATTAAATTAATTTACTCAGAGTTGATTTATTTGATTAAAGCCTAGCAAGCCAGCTTGCTGAGATTAGAATTTCACTAGTCTTTCCCAAAATTTACTTTTTTATCTAATGAGACTTATTTTTAATTTCTGAAAAATCTAATAATCTGATGTTGCATTGAGGCTTGAGTTTACTTTTTGAAAAAAATATCCCTTTTACAAATACAGGTATTATTTTTTTCCCTATTATTATTTAAAAGTCACTTATTTGGTAAGTATTCTAGTGCATAAAGTTGTTTTTTTTTTTTTTTTGAGACAAGGCCTCAAGCTGTCACCCTGGATAGAGTGCCGTGGCATCACAGCTCACAGCAACCTCCAATTCCTGGGCTCAAGCCAGTCTCCTGCCTCTGTCTCCCAAGTAGCTGGGACTACAGGCGCCCGCCACAAAGCCTGGCCATTTTTTTTTTTTTTTTTTGGTTGCCCCTGTCGTTGTTTGGCGGGCCGGGCTGGATTCGAACCCGCCAGCTCAGGTGTACGTGGCTGGCGCCTTAGCCCATTGAGCCACAGGCGCCGAGCCTGTTTTTTTTTTTTTTTTTAAAGTAAGAAAAGTGATTTAGAAAACTCACTTGTTGGGCTGGGTGTGGTGGCTCAATCTTGTAGTCCTAGCACTCTAGAAGGCCGAGGAGGTGGATTGCTTGAGACTAGTTTGGGCAAGAGCATGACCCTGTCTCCAAAAAATAGCTGGGTTGTGGTGAGTATCTGTGGTCCCAGCTATTGGAGAGGCTGAGGCAGGAGGATCACCTGAGCCCAAGAGTTTGAGGTTTGTGAGCTATATGATGCCCTGATGCTGTACCGAGGGTGACAAATGAGACTGTCTCAAAAAAAAAAACAAAGGAAAGAAAGAAAGAAAATTTCACCTGTTTTTAAGCCCTGGAAATCTCTGGTTGATAATGTTTTTTTCCCCACTTAACAAAACATGAAAAATTTAACATGATGAAGATGGACTTGTTATAAAATATTTAAAATCACTTTTGGAAACAGATAAGCATATATGGTAAAAATTTGACCAGAAATGTGGTTCTTCTTTCATTTGTCCCATTTAAGAATTTTCTGACTACTTCCTAGGAAAATAAGCTGTATTATTATTATTTTTTTTTTAAACACATGACTTCTGGGGATTCAGGTTCTTGCCAAGTTTATTTGTGGTTTCCCTCCATCTCCATGGGCTCCACATTAAGAATCCCTAGATTGCTTTTGGTAGTGATTAAACTTTCAAGCTATCAGGATACTGTTGTTTTAACATACTATGTTTTGATTTTGAAATGTCATAACTGACAATAATTATAAGTAGCACCCAGTTGAGTATCACCTTTTAAGTTCCTTTGTCCAGATTTCCTTCAAGTCCAGATTGATCAGCTCCTACTCAGTACCAGTTGAATTTTGTCAGATTATCAAGCACTTACTTGGTCTTCACCATTCTGAATGATGATGACATCAGAAATGTTACGCATTTGCTTTGTTGAAGTTAAGAGTTTTTTTCTGGCTTGGCGCCGGTGGCTCAACGGGCTAAGGCGCCAGCCACGTACACCTGAGCTGGCGGGTTCGATCCAGCCCGGGCCCGCCAAACAACAATGACGGCTGTAACCTAAAAAATAGCCAGTTGTTGTGGCGGGCGCCTGTAGTCCCAGCTATTTGGGAGGCGGAGGCAGGAGACTCGCTTGAGCCCAGGAATTGGAGGTTGCTGTG
>CAUYRH010140561.1:0-11482 GCA_963574655.1 Perodicticus potto
ATTTCCTTCTCTGGCTGTGCAGTGCAGATGTTCCTTGGCTTGGCTATGGGGACAACAGAGTGTGTACTCCTGGGTATGATGGCCTTTGACCGCTATGTGGCCATCTGCAGCCCTCTGAGATATCCCACCATCATGAGCAAGAATTCCTATGTGCCCATGTCAGCTGGCTCCTGGATCATAGGAGTTGTCAACTCTGCAGTACAAACAGTATTTGTAATACAGTTGCCTTTCTGCAGGAATAATGTCATCAATCATTTCTCCTGTGAAATTCTGGCTGTCATGAAATTGGCCTGTGCTGACATCTCAAGCAATGAGTTCATCATGCTCGTGGCCACAACGTTGTTCATATTGACTCCTTTATTATTAATCATTATCTCGTACACATTAATCATCACTAGCATCCTCAAAATTCGCTCCTCTGAGGGGAGAAGCAAAGCCTTCTCCACCTGCTCAGCCCATCTGACTGTAGTTATAATATTCTACGGGACCATCCTGTTCATGTACATGAAGCCCAAGTCTAAAGAGGCACTTAATTTAGATGAATTGGATGCTACTGACAAACTTATATCCATGTTCTATGGTGTGATAACTCCCATGATGAATCCTTTAATCTATAGCCTCAGAAATAAGGATGTGAAAGAAGCAGTAAAATACCTACTGAGAAGAAAAGTTTTTAACAAGTAAATTGGAAGGGGCCAAGTAATACTATAATCACAAGGTGGAAATCAATTAGAAAACTAAAACAAATAGTTCTTGCTGCTGTTTCAAATTCCTCTCTCAAAACTCTAAAGCTCCAACATATTCTGATACAGTACCAATGAAAATAAGTAAATAAATAAATGAATTTCAGTGTTTTAGGAGTCAATGACTTTTTATTGTTTTTTTTTTTTTAATTTTTATTAAATCATAATTGTGTATATTGGTGCAATCATGGGGTACAATGTGCTGACTTCATATACAATCTGAAATTCTTTGTTTTTTCTTATTGTTGTTTTTGTTTTTGAAGAGCTTGACTGAAGGCAAGTGGAAGGATGGCATAATAGAGAGATTTCCAGACAAGACAATATCCTTTTTTTCCCCTTAATTTTTGTTAAAATTATTTTCAAAACCAATTTCTTTGTCTTTTAAAAAAATTATTTATTTTTCGAGACAGAGTCTCACTGTTGCCCCAGGCTAGAGTGATGTGGCATCAGCCTAGCTCACAGCAACCTCAAACTCCTGGGTTCACGGGATCCTCCTGTCTCAGCCTCCTACGTAACCTAGACTACAGGCACCTTCCACATGTGGCTGTTTTTTCCCCCTATTTTTAGTAGAGGTAGGGTCTCACTCTTTCTTAGGATGATCTGGAACTTTTGAGCTCAGGTGACCTTCCCGCCTTGGCCTCCAAGAATGCTAGGGTTACAGGTGTGAGCTACCACACCTGGACTCAAAACTGATTTCAAAATTCTTTACTTTCTTTATAGGACAGAATTAAATCAAGTTTGAGGTTTCTTTTTTTTTTTTTGAGACATGGTGTCACTGTGTAACCGTAGGTAGAGTGCCGTGGCGTTATAGCTCACAGCAACCTCAAACTCTTGGGCTCAGGCGATTCTGTGGCCTCAGCCTCACAAGTATCTGGGACCACAGGCACCCTCCACAATGCTCAGCCATTTTTCTGTTGCAGTTGTCATTGTCACTTAGCTGGCCTGGGCCAGGTTTGAACCCACCAGCCTTGGTGTATGTGGCTGGTACTGTGACCATTGTGCTATGGGAGCCAAGCCAAGTTTGAGATTTTTTTTATAACTCAGAATTCTGGCTTTCCAATATTATGATCACTAAAATAATTTAACTAGAACTCTGTTAAACTGTGTATAGCAGACTGTTCTCTGTATAGGTAGCTTTATACTCCTAAACTTTTTGGTTCTAGAGCAGTGTTATTTTTATAACTTTTTGTTCTTCTCTCACTATGAGGCTTTAGATTATTATTCTGACTTCAGCAGTCTTCTTTCCAAGGACCTAATTATGCATGGGCTTTATACATGGGATTTAACTGCCTTAGACTTGGAACCAAATAACCGTTTTTTAATGCTCTTTGAAAATTAAATGTAAATAATTTCTAAGTCAAATCATTCATTGATGAAAGTAAAGTTGCTCCTTTTCCTCTGTCCCATTGGTTCCCTATTTATGACGTGTATTGCCTAGATGATAAGAGTTGTTACTGGGGAATGCTGGGCCTACATTTTAGGTGGTTTTAACTTTTAATATTTTTCTGTTGTTTACCTTATTTCTTCAGTTATTGTAGCTCTCAACTTTTAAAGTTATCTTTGTAACTTTTCTAATTATATTTTTCTTGATCAGATTTTCAAGCTTCATATTTTCATCCATTATGTGTTAATTTTGATTTTAATGTTACATTTATTTTGGGGGAGATTACCTGCTATCACATTTGCTTCAGGATTTTTATTTTGCATTTTATCTTGTTTATGTTATTTCTGAAGGGTGTTTGAAGGGGCATTTTTAGAGGCTCTGGATTATACCTGATCAATTTTTGTTCTTAACAGCTTTTTAGGCTTCACTGCTAATCATTTCTGCCTGTCCTTCAGTGTCTTAAATGTTGATGCAATTCTTTGTGCAGTTTATTCCCTCTGATACACAGATTTACCCTTTATTTCCTGAAGTACAACTGGCTCTGTGATTCTACTTACTTCCTGAGGATTTGAGTAAGATATAAAGTAATAATAATGCAGAAAAGGAAAAAAAACTAATTAGATATCAGATCTCACTATTCCTAAAGTTCACCACCTTTCACAAAGATTCCTTATCATCCATTTCTATCCTTAGCCCACAATTCCAGGTTATGTTAATGGGGTTCACTGTGCCTCAAATTAGAATTGTATCTTAAATATATTAGCAGCTTGAATTCCAGGACAGAGTGACATCTGTTCCAGAGATTGTTGCCTGACTTCATGAACCTAGGTCTAAGTTCTCGAAAGTGATCAGGTGCAGGCCAGAGATTAAGCAGTTACTGTGAGCCAGGGCCCACAGGTTTTGGGTGCTAATGACAAAGTATAATGCCCACTTTTTTTGGAAACACTTTGTGGTTTTGGAATATGACAGCACTAAGGGGATAAACCATGAAATGCTAACCACATATTTCTATTTGCTCATAACTATTCCAGTTAAAACTTGTTGCCCTGGTGTAATTGTTAAAGTTGTATTTAATTATCCAAATCGACAATGGTTTGGATGATCTAATATGTGGTCACCCTAGAGGGTAGTGCTGCAACAGCATCAGATTCCAAGGAAATGACGGGAATGGCAGATCACAGCCTTGTGGTGTCCTAAGGGGGCTAGAGTGGCACATAATATTCACATAAGATTTTTAAGGACCCTTCAAAATGAGGGGACAAATAATCAAATTTGGATATGCTTCATTAAAAAACATGCTACAAATTATATTTTAAGTTATCACTGTAAAAATTGTGTAACACTCTCTCAGAATGATCACTTCATATGAATTTGTAGACTTTCTTTCAGACAATAATTCATGAGTGTGGTTAGTTATTTCCAGTAGCTTCTTACTTGGGATAATAAAACTGTATCATAAATTTAAAAAGCATTGTTTATCATTTTAAAAATATTTATTTATATGTTTTAATTAGCCAATAATAATTGTGTATATTTGTGGGATACAATGTGATGTTTTGATGTATGTATACATCATAGAAAGAGTCACTCAAGCTAATTAACATACCCATCACCTTATTTTTGGTGTGATTTATTTTTTTGGTAGTGAAAACATTAAAATTTTATTCTTTTGGCAATTTTGAAATACACAAGACTTTATTATTATTAATGGTGGTCACTATACAGCATAATCGATTACTAAAACTTTCTCCTATACTTTGATCAACATCTTTCCTTTTCCTGTCCTTCCCTCACCCCAAGTCTCCAGTAACCTCCTTTCTACTATTTATTTCTATGAGATTGACTCGTTTAGATTCCACATTTATGTGAGATCAAACAGTATTTGTCTTTCTGTGTCTGCCTTATTTCACTTAGGGTAATGTTCTCTAGTTCTATCCATGTTATTGTAAATGAAAAATTTTCTTTTTTAAGGCTGTATTGTATTCCATTGTGTGTGTGTGTTATATACCTACCACATTTTCTTTATCTGTCCATTCATTGACGGATATCTTGCCTTTTGTGAATAGTGCAGCAATGAACTTGGGAGTACATATGCCTCTTTGAGATACTGGTTTCATTTCCTTTGAATGTATGAGGGCTGTCCAAAAAGTATCCAGTCGTATAATATGAAAAATAGAGACATACATGGCAGGATACTTTCTGGACAGCCCTCATACACTCAGTAGTGGGATTTCTGGATCATATCGTACTTCTGCTTTTAGTGTTTTGGAGGAACCTCGATGCTGTTTTCCAAAATGACTGTAGTAATTTACTTTCCAGACAATAATGTCCAAGGCTTTTCTTTTCTTCACATTCTTGTTATCATTCATTATTTTGATAATAGACATTCTAGCAGATTGGAGGTGATATCTTGTTATGGTTTTAATTTGTATTTCCTTGATGATTAGAGATTTTGAAGACTTTTTTATATGTCTGTTGGGCAATTTTCTGTCTTCTTTTTATGTGTGTGTTTGTGTGATATCTGTATTCAAATCCCTTCGCTTATTTTTAAAGTCAGGTTATTTATTTTCTTGATATTTATTTATGCAAGTTGCTTATATATTTTGGATATTAGTCCCTTATTAGATGTATGGTTTGAAAATATTTTGGCCTAGTTGATAAGTTGTCTCTTTACTCTGGTAAGTATTTTTTTGGCTGTGCAGAAGCTTGCTAGTCTGAGGCAATCTCATCTGTCTATTTTTGCTTTTGTCACCTGTGCTCTTCGTTCTACCGAAGAAATCGTTGCTTAGACCAGTGTTGTAGAACATTCCCCTTACGTTTACTTCCAGTAGCTTTATAGTTTCAGATCTTAGGTGTAAATCTCTTTTTTTTACATTTTGCGTTGACTTTCACATATGGTGTGATTGAAAGGTCTAATTGTATCCTATTTCTGGATACTCACTTTTCCCAAACCATCTATTGCATACTTTGCTGTTTCTCCATCATGTATTCTTGTTACCTTTGTGAAAAATCAGTTGACCATAAATACTACATTGGGGTTTATTTCTGAGATTTCTGTCCTGTTGCATTTGTTGATATGTCTGTTTTTATGTCAGTACCACATTGTTTTGGAATCAGGGAGTGTGATGCCTCCAGATTTGTTGCATTTTGAAGGATAATGCTTCCCAGGTTTTTTCCAGCAATTTCTCATTAGAGAATAATATACACTATGGATTTGTCTTACTCAGGCCAAGTGATCTCCTCAGTTTATTCAATATTTGTCTTCCCCTATTTTTCTCTGATTTAAATTATTAGCTGTTATTTTGCCAAAATATTTTATAATTGTCATTTGGTAAATGAAATAATACATAAATTTCAGTTCTTTAATCTCCCTGTATTAAATCAGATACTTGGACCAAAATTTACTATTCTTTTGAATTTTTAAGCAATTGATTCAATAGTAAATAACTGCCAACTGTTTATAATTAATTTGACATTAGATTTTATACAGAGAACAGTGTGCCACTGGGAAGATTTCAGAAGCTAACAATTGATTATAATATAAAAGGAAGATTGCTGTGGTGGAGATAAAGGTCAAAGCAGCACAGAGGGAATAACTAGCTTGGGGAAAATTTTGGATGGTGTGCGGAGGACGTAACCTTGACTTGTCTTTATGAAATTGTTAGGATTTTACCAGAAAAGAAAGAAATGTGAAAATGCAGATGAGATAGCATATGCTGTTGTCATTAGGTGTGAAATAAAATGATATAATTAGATAATGACATAGTTGTTGGAACACAGCATATGCAAAGGGCTTGGAGATGGGCAAGTAAAGAAGATAAAGTATGTAGTTGGGTACAGAGGTTGGGGCCAGATCAGATCCCTGGATAAAAGGAAAATCAAGAAATAAACAACAACAATGAAAAAACTATGAAATAGCTTTCCAAAAGACACGGCTAAAAAATATGTTTTAATTGTTAAAGAAACATACAGGCTGTATTTTCTTAGAAAGCCTTAATTAATTTTTTTTCTTATTTATAAAATTTACTCTCACTTGTTAGACTACATATCTGTACATGTTTATGAGATCAGTCATTTCCATAAAGTGAAATAAACTATTCATATTCAGATTTCTTTTTAACTCTGAAATTCTGTGACTCCATATATATAACCTTTAGTTCTATTGCTCTATTTTATCTTTAAAATTCTTCCCCTCAAATTCATAAGCTTATTTTCTACAGAAAGTTGAAATTGTCAGTGTGTCATCATTTCCCCCAGAACCTGCGTCTACTCATTAATTTTCTCATTGCCCCATGTACTTCTGTATTCCTTAGGCTGTAGATGATAGGATTGAGCATGGGGGTGACCACACCATAGAACAGGGCAATAAGCTTATCAAAAGCAGAATCCTTGGACTTTGGTTTCATGTACATGAAGAGGATTGTCCCATAAAACACAATCACCACTGTCATGTGGGCTGAGCAAGTGGAAAAAGCCTTTTTCCTTCCTTCAGCTGAATTGATTCTTAGTACAGTAGAAAGGATGAAAACATAAGAGATGCAAATCAGCAGTAATGGAGAAAACAAAAATATTACATTGCCCAACATTATAATAATCTCATTCAAGGCAATATCTGTGCAAGCCAGCTTGACAAAGGCCAATATTTCACAAACAAAATGATTAATGACATTTTTTCCACAGAAGGGCAACCGTATTGCAAGAACAGTTTCTGTCAATGAGTTGAGAAAGCCCAATCCCCAGGAGACAGCTGCCATCTGAACACAAAGGGCTTTGTTCATGATAATGGGGTATCTCAGAGGGTTACAGATGGCCACGTAACGGTCATATGCCATCACTGCTAGGAGCAGACACTCTGTGGATCCCATAGTGTAAGAGACAGACATTTGAATAACACATCTAGTGAAGGAGATGATTTTTTTCTCTGATAGGAAGTGTATCAGCATTGAGGGGATAAAGGAGGATGTGTAGCAAATGTCTAGAAAAGAAAGATTACCAAGGAAGAAGTACATGGGAGTGTGGAGGCGGGCATCGAGGAGAATCAGGATGATCAAAGTGCTGTTCCCCAGGAGGATGACCAGGTACATCACCAAGCACATCACAAAAAGAAGTTTTTCAGCCTTCGGGTACTCAGAAAGTCCTTGCAGTATGAAATCAATCTCTGTTTGATTGGTCCTTTCCATTTCACTTTTTCATATCTGGAGTTTAATGAGTCTGTACAATGTTATCATATGAAGTGAGAGATAATCAAGGCCAGTGTGTCAGGACTCATCGGAGTAGTGGTGACAGACGTGAGTTTAGATTTTTAGTAGCTTATTAAGAATGCAGATTTCTGTATTTTATTTCCTGAGACCGTGATGCACAAGATCTGAGGCAAACAAATGCATTTTTTAACAAGCACTTGTTATTTCTAAAGAAGTTGATCCACTGGCTGTTGAATAAAGATTTATTTCTTTCATACCATACTGATCATTAGCAATCTCACTGGTTTAGGGTTTTATAGTTTACAAATATGTTCACACATATTAAATTTTATCATCGCTATAATTCTGTGAGGAAAATGAAGGCTAGAGAGAAGCTTATATAAAATTATTCTAAGTGAGGGAGCTGCTAAGCAGATCTTCATTTTCTGACTTTACATCTCAGCATTAAAAATACATTTTAAAGGGCCAAGAAACTAATGAAAAAATGCTTATTGTCTCTAATTGTAAGAGAAATGCAAATCAAAACCACTTTGAGATATCACCCAACCCCAGGGAGGATGGCTCACATCCCAAGGTCCCAAAGGCACAGACACTGGTGTGGGTGTGGAGAGAAGGGAATGCTCCTGCACTGCTGGTGGGACTGAAAACTAGCACAGCCACTATGGAAAGAAGTATGGAGAGTCCTCTAAGAACTAAAAGCAGACCTTCCATTTGATTCTGCAATCCCATTACTAGGTATCTGCCCAAGAGAAAAAACAAGTCATTTTATCATAAGGACATTTGCACTTGGATGTTTATAGCAGCCCAATTTACAATTACAAAGAGGTAGAAACAACTCAAGTGCCCTTCAACACATGAATGGATTAATAAACTGTGATATGTGTATATCACGAGATGCTATTCAGACATCAAAAGATAGAGGTTTTGTTTCTTTTGTTGAACTGGATGGATTTGAAGAACACTCACCTAAGTAATCACACAAGCATCCCATTTATTCAATAGTTATGCTAAAATTTGTAGATTAATAACAATGTGCACATATGAAAGAAAATCTCAATTAAATTCAAGAAGAGAGAAGAGGGTTTGGTAAGTTCCCACCTAATTGACACAAAGTACAGGTAAATGGTGCATTTTTTGGGTGAAGGTCACGGCTACTACTTGGACTTTACCTCACAAATGCAAACAATGTAACCTAATATTAATCCAAAAGTTAAAAAAGGGAGAAAGTAAAAAAAAAAATATATATATATACTTTATAGTGCTCCCCAAATTATGCAAGTTGTCTAAGTCATGGGAGTCAGTCATCCCTTTTTTTTATAATACTTTCTAGGTGATTTTAATGTGTAACCGAGGAAGAGAACCATCTTGTGCAGTGCTTCCAAGCTTCATGCAAATCACTTGGGGAATTTTCTAAAGATTCTGATTCAGTAAGATCTGAGGGGGGTTCTGAAATCCACATTTATTAACATTTTCCTAGGTAATGCTGATAGTGCTTGCTCCAATACCACTGGAGAGTATTGGTGCTTCAAGTAGCCTTTGGACAGTAGACAATGCCAAAGTGAACACTGGCGAAATTTAGGAGTAAAATTTTACGTAAAATTTTGCAATCAGTTTCACGTTCTTTAGATTTTAGATATATTAATATTAGCAACTAAATTGCAAAGAATCTTCCTTTCATTTCTGTCCACATGATAATCACTCCTTATTTACTTGTTGAATTTGTAGCTAATGCCAGTGTTTTACCTTAGAAAGGAATTTTGTTTCAGTTCCATTCCCTGAGTTGTGCAACATGAATATGAGTTATATGATTTTAATCTGAGAAAATTTAAAGCATGGATATTCTTTATAGTAAATAAATCACAGAATATCATTTGAAGACACCTCTTCATCCTCATGGTTTTCTACCTAGCTTTAAAATCTAATCCTAAAGAAAATTTGATCCATCGAGTCAATTTCTGCTTAGTGTTTTCTGTTTTTGGAATTTCTGTCAGTGATACTCATTTGACAACAGATTATGCTACTTTCTGTGAAAACTCCAATTTACAGTAGTTAGGCAATTTAACGATTATAAAGGAATGTTCATATTTCTATTGCCTATGGAAGCAAACCCTCTCATCCAAGTGAAGCTGTACACTACTTTGAAGGCATACCTTACAAAGAGGGTAGGGCGTAGGATAGACCAGCATATACCCTTTATTGGTATTATGATCGGAATTTGACTGTAACTTCATGTATCAACCTACTATGAAACTGCCAATGAAATTCTGATAGAGGCTTTGAAGGTCTGTGCTGTGGATTTTGCAGGGAAGATAGAATCAGGTAGAATTTTTATACTTTTCTATGAATATCTGCTAAATGTTGATTTCTATTTGAAATTAATTTCAGAAAATAATTATGACATACATTTGGTATACTAACAACTCTGATATGGTTGCTGCCATAAAAATTTCACTTGTAAATATTTATAAGAGAAACCACCAACTTCTTTCATGCTTTCAAATGAAAAAAAGGGTAGTAAACAATACAGAGTAAATTATTTGCATTATTTTTGCCATGCTAATGTAATGTTTAAGGAGCAATCAACAAACACTCTATTGAGTCCAAAGGTTTTTCTGTATTAGCCTTGAGCCCAAAGGTTTTTCTGTATTAAGCTTTATGTCCCTAACTGGTTACCAGAATCTCTTTAGGATCAGGGAATAAAGATTTTTAAGACTCTGAATAGTTCTAATATATCACTTTCCATGGGACTTACAGTATCAAATAATTTCATCTGTGTCATTATTGGGTATTATCTTTTCAAGCAGCTTTTTATTCTTGTCTAATATAAAGGGCATTGTTAAATAAGTATAGCACAAATAGTGATAGGCCATTATTGCTACTACTAATATAGCATTTTTTGGAGAATTAGTATGAACACAAAAGTGATGCTTATTTTTAAAGTAATCTAGTAAAAACCGAAACAAAATAACAGTATACAGCATTGTTTGCAAAACCAAAATCCAAACCAAGATAACTCAGAATAAAAAGGCTGGAAAGAAATATGAAAAATGTTAATGGTTATTTTAGATAGCTTTTTTCTACTTTTCTGAGTTATCCAAATTTTAAAAATAAATACACATAAAATAATTAAGTAAAAAACACTGAAGCATATGTTTATAATTCTGATAGATGATGAACTCTGGGTAAAAGTTATCAGAGCAATTTAAGTAGTACAGGATTGCTGTAGGAGTCTAGAGATGACACACGGTGGCTAAGTTGCCCTTACAGTGATCCCCTGGAACTCACTATTTCTTTGATTGGACCTAGAGCATTTATAATCCCAGCACTCAAAACCCTTGCTTCTGAAAAGTTACACCAGCATTGCAAGAATAATGCAAAGATATTATCCACATTCAGACTTTTTCAGGTCGCGGTCTGTATTGTTTTCAGCAGGTACATCAAGATAAAGAACTTGTGTTCCTGACTGAATCATACGATCTCAAAACAGATGGTAGAGTATAGATGTCTAGAACAGAACTGTCAGTAGAAGATGAAATTCATATTTGGAAAGGCTCTAAAACAGCCTGAATCCTAGACATCTGTTAATCCTTCTCTCACAACTCCTGGGTTTTGTAAGAAATAGCCACTCTGTGCTTCACTGCTCTGGGGCTTCATCTGGGCACTGCTTCAGTGTGATAGACCTGAGCAAAATTTGCGACTTTTTAATTCAAGTCAGAAGTCAAGCTCTCTAACTTTTAAAAAATTTCTAACTTTCTAGAAGTGATTTTGTTTTGCTTTGCTTTATTAACTTAGCTACTTATAAGTGTGATAAAGTAAGTACTAAACTTGTTTCACTGAAAGACAGGAAATGTCTGTACGCTAAATACTCACTAGGGGAAACAATCCCGGAATTTTCTCCAGCTCTCTTAAAGGGATCAAGTAAGAGCACTGATGTTGAGCAAAGTTTGGTCAGCATGCCAACTCTCAATTTATAGATTTTGTAAATTCTATTTTTTTTTTTTTTGAGATAGAGCCTCAAGCTCTCACCCTGGATAGAGTGGTGTCACCCTGGATCCTGTGGCATCACAGCTCACAGCAACCTCCAATTCCTGGGCTCAAGCGAGTCTCCTGCCTCCGCCTCCCAAGTAGCTGGGACTACAGGTGCCTGCCACAAC
>CAUYRH010140565.1:0-20469 GCA_963574655.1 Perodicticus potto
ACCTCCAATTCCTGGGCTCAAGCGAGTCTCTTGCCTCTGCCTCCCAAGTAGCTGGGACTACAGGCACCCGCCACAACGTCCGGCCATTTTTTGGTTGCAGCCATCATTGTTGTTTGGCGGGCCCGGGCTGGATTCGAACCCGCCAGCTCAGGTGTACGTGGCTGGCGCCTTAGCCCGTTGAGCCACAGGCGCCAAGCCAAAATTAGATATTTTTTTTTTTTTTGGTTGCAGCCATCATTGTTGTTTGGCAGGCCCGGGCTGGATTCGAACCTGCCAGCTCAGATGTACGTGGCTGGCGCCTTAGCCCGTTGAGCCACAGGCGCTGAGCCCAAAATTAGATATTTTTTAATAAAGGGAGAAAATGCCATAAAAAATTCCACTGTAGATAATTCAGGGGAAGATAATGAATACTGACTACTTGGCCTGCACTCAGCCTTTCTATATTCCCCAACAGACTGGGCACTAGCCATCCTGCTAGTGTCTAAAGATAATAATCTGGCTCGGCACCTGTGCCTCAAGCAGCTAAGGCACCAGCCACATACACCTGAGTTGGCAGGTTTGAATCCAGCCCAAGCCCGCCAAACAACAATGACAGCTGCAACAAAAAATAGCCATTGTTGTGGCAGATACCTGTAGTCCCAGCTACTTGGGAGGCTGAGGTAAGAGAATTGCTTAAGCCCAGGAGCTGGAGGTTACTGTGAGCTGTGACACCATGACACTCTACCCAGGGCGACAGCTTGAGGCTCTGTCTCAAAAAATAAAAAAAAAATAAAGATGACATCCTCTGGATCTGCCTGCAGGCTCTTCTAGAGGATGCCCCAACAGTGGTAATGACAACTGGATGAGCCTCTGTACATTAAAAACCCTATGAAAACACTGGACCCCTACAGACAACTCCTTACAGGCCAGAGGATCCACCCCAATGGTCGCACACATGTCCTGGAACTGCACACGGAACTCAGGATTCTTCCGGATCTCCTGCTTGTGCTTGCTGGCAAATTCCTCCAGGTTGGTCTTGAACATGTCCAACTGCTTCGACATCTTTTGGATGGACAAGGGGGAGATTAAGGGCAGCCCAGCCAGATGATAATCAGATGCCCAAAATAAGTCCCTGGCCCAGTGGCAGGACAAAGGCTGAAACAACCTGTCTCCTTCAGGCCTACATTACACTGTTTACTTTCTCTCTCTTTTTATCCCTGTCCCTATTTCACAGTTCTGTTGTCAGCAGAAATGTTATCTATACTGTTTCCCCAGTTCTAAAATACACATTTTTTCCATGTGTTTCTATTCTATAAACAAGCTGCATTACTAATGAGCATGCACATAAAATGTGACTTTTCTTTTTCCCCCAAAAAAGTACTATTAAATTGAAGGTGTACCTAATAATCCATCTTCTCTTAGAAATGAGGAAATGCAGTGCTCATGCAGTAGAAAATCTTTAACCACTGACAAAAAGGCTGGATAGTAAAAAGTAAAGCCTGTGCCAGGTGCAGTGACACATGCCTGTAATCCCAGCACTTGAGAGGCCAAGGCAGGTGGATTGCCTGAGCTCACCAGTTTGAGACCAGCCAGAGCCAGAGCGAGACCTCATCTCTAAAAAATAGCCAGCCATGGCTCAGAGCCCATAGCACATCAGTTATGGTACCAGCCACATACACCAAGATTGGCAGATTCAAACCCAGCCTGGGCCAGCTGAACAACAATGACAACTGCAACAAAAAAATAGCCGGGGGTTATGGCGGTAACCTGTAGTCCCAGCCTCTTGGAAGGCTGAGGCAAGAGAATAGCTTAAGCCCAAGAGTTTGAGATTGCCGTGAGCTGTGACATCACAGCACTCTACCAAGGGTGACATAATGAGACTCTGTCGCAATAAAAAAAAAATAAAGGCAGCACCCATAGCTCGGTGGATAGGGCACTGGCCACATACCCCAAGGCTGGCGGGTTCGAACCCAGCCTAAGCCTGCCAAATAACAATGACAACTACAACAAAAAATAGCCAGGCATTGTGGCAGGCACCTGTAGCCCCAGCTACTCAGCAGGCTGAAGCAAGAGAATCACTTGAGCCCAAGAGTTTGAGTTTGCTGTGAGCTGTAATGCCACGGCATTCTACCCAGAGCAACAACTTGAGACTCTGTCTCAAAAAAAAAAAAAAAAGCCTGACATGAATTTTCTTCAGGCTTTGCATTATGGAACACCTTAGGGATCAACAACAGATAAAGAATCTCTCGGTTGGAGGTGTGGATCTACCAGATTACATTCCATGTTAAATACAAAAATGTCGGAAGTTTTTTCTTTCTTTTTTTTTTTTAGAGACAGAGTCTTACTTTGTCCCCCTCAGTAGAGTGCTATGGCATCACTGCTCACAGCAACCTCCAACTCCTGGGCTTAGGCAATTCTCTGGCCTCAGCCTCCCGAGTACCTGGGACCACAGGCACCTGCCACAACGCCTGGCTATTTTTTGTTGCAGTTTGGCCGGGGCCAGGTTTGAACCTGCCACCTTTGGTATATGGGGCCGGCGCCCTACTCACTGAGGCGCCACCCTCTTTTCTTTTCTTTTTGAGATAGTCTCACTCTGCTGCCCAGGGTAGAGTGCCATGGCATCACCCCAGCTCACAGCAACCTCAAACTTCTGGGCTCAAGTGATGTGCCTGCCTCAGCTTCCTGAGTAACTGGGCCTACAAGTGCTCACCCCAAGTCCCAGCTAATTTTTCTATTTTTTTTTTTTTTGGCAGTTTTTTGGCCGGGGCTGGGTTTGAACCCTCCACCTCCGGCATATGGGGCTGGCGCCCTACTCCTTTGAGCCACAGGCACCGCCCATATATATATATTTTTTTGGTAGAGACAGAGTCTCAGTTTATCGCCCTTGGTAGAGTGCTGTGGTGTCACACAGCTCACAGCAACCTCCAACTCCTGGGCTTAGGTGATTCTCTTGCCTCAGCCTCCCGAGTAGCTGGGACTACAGGCGACCGCCACAACTCTCAGCTAGTTTCCTGTTTTTGCAGTTCGGCTGAAGCCGCTTTTGAACCCGCCACCTTAGGTATATGGGGCCGGTGCCCTACTCAATGAGCCACAGGCACCGCCCTAATTTTTCTATTTTGTTAATAGAGATGAGGTCTCTTGCTCACACTGGTCTCCCAGAGTACTAAGGTTATAGGCATGAGCCACCACACCCAGCCAGTTTGGGAATTTTCTGATTTTCCTATTTGTATTATCACTTCTCTTTTTCTAATTAATAAAGCCCATCTATAACCCCAACTAGAGTAACCACTGGCCCAACATCTCTTTCCCCTTTGCCACATAAAAAGCTTCACATTCTTTATCACTTTCAGTTGACTCCTGTGTGCCACCTCTCCTTGAGCCGCACAGCCTATTTTTCCTCAGGTCAAGAGCCCATTTTCCTGCCTAAATGCCTACTCCCCCTCTTCAACCACCACAATAACTAGTTAAATCAAAGTACGTACAAAAAAAAAAAGAAAGCGTTAGAGAAGAAAACAGCACAGTGGCTGCACCCCATCACTCACACACATCCTGGTATGTGCCTAGATGTTATGATGGTGCTGGTGGATTCCACAGGTTAAGCAGTTTTCATTTTATTCTGAGTCATTTAAAGCAAAAGTCCCCAAAAACCTAAACCAAACAGCTTAAGTTTTACTATCAATACAACGTTGGATATATTAACACCTCAGTGTCCCTACTGTAAAACTCTGATTAACATAGTTCCTTCCCTATGGGACTGTAACAAGAACTGAGTAAGAGAGGGTACCTAAGTAAAACAGACAAAACCTGGGACATTATGAGCATGTAATTACGCAAAAATGTTAGCCATTATTATTAGCAATCACCTAGATGATCTTAGCTGCCCAAAAATCAAGAGCGGCCAAACATCCCATTTTTAATTCAATGTAACCAGTCACGTTTACACCAAAATGTCTCCCTTCCTTCCAGGAGCCCTACAACCAACTCACCTGGGCCAGCTGGTCCTCCGCCAAGACAGTCCCTCTCTCCTTATATTTGGCCTATCAGACAAAGAGACGAGCATGAGTTAAGTGAGTCGGCGCTGGGGGCCCCCACTTGGGCTGCCACAAGTATAGTATGAATAAAGGCGGGTCATTTTTCTTTTCTTTTCTTTTCTTTTTTTTTTAGGGAGAAGTACAGCATAGGGTAAAATCAACGACTGTAGATTCTAGCGCAGAATCCCGTCAGTAGTCAAACCTGGGCAACTGGAAGAAGGGGCTGGTGGATCTGGAGGTGAGGACCCTCCAAACTACCCGAGTTGGAGAACTCAATTCCCCAGGTTTCGAGAAGCCTGTCTTAAATTTTTATAGGAAGTGATTAAAGGGTACATCTGCTCCAGGAGAATTCAGTATCTCACGGGTCAGCCGTGGGCTGTCGTCAGCCGTCTTCTTTCTTACCTCGGCAAGCTTCTTCTTGGCGATGGCGCCGGCTCCCACCCCACGGCGGTGCATCGCGGCCCCGGGCCCGCGGGCCGCCCCGCTGCTGGGACCCCAGCCTTCCGTGTCCGGGGTTCCACAGCCTGCTCCTCAACGCGGAAGCCCCAGTAGCACGTCATCTACGCGCGCCGGAAGCCACAGGCCCAACTTCCTGCCGCAGGGTAAGCGTTTTCCAGCTGCCACGGGCCCAGCGGCCCGGTCTTCAGGTGGTGGTCAGGTTTCGTAAAACCCCGCAGCGGGAAAGGCGTGGGAACCCCGCACGTCCCACGCACGTGGGCGCCTGTGGCCCTGGTCATCTGCTACTGGTATTTCACCACCTGGTGTCAACATCTCCCATAGACCAACTCCTACTGCCAGGCTCTGTGTTGGCCATCGAGGGCTCCATGTTGAGCATAAAACAGGATCCATTCTCCCCTAAGGGAATTAACCTGTTGGAATCACATGCAGAGATTGTGACTTGGAAGGGCCTTACAGTTAAAGAAGTTGAACTCTGGAGTCAATTCCCTAGCTTCGTAGGTCAGGTCCATTACCTATGGTCCAGTGAGGCAAATTCCCTAAGTTCTTGTTTCATTACCCACAGTTGTGAAATAGAATACCTACTCGTGAAATCATTGTGAGGACTAAGTGAGAAACATCTAATAAAATATATAGTCCAATACCTGGCACACAAATGTCAATTATGATTGTTATTCATCATTGGGTGGAATCAATCATCTGTTTAGAAAGCTCTATAGGTGATTTTGATAGCATTATTGAACCTAACAAGGAGCAAATGGAGGACTCTTCAGTCAGGCAGTAATAAGATCTAATTTTCACTTTAGAAAAATTACTGGCTGGGCAGAATGGCTTAATCCTGTAATCCGAGGACTCTGAGAGGCTGAGGCAGGTGGATTGCCTAAGCTCAGGAGTTCAAGACCATCCTGAGCAAGAGTGAAAAAAAAAAATAATAACCAGGTGTTATGGTGGTGCTTGTAGTCCCAGATACATGGGAAGCTGAGGCAAGAAGATCGTTTGAGCCCAAGAGTCTAAGGCTGCTGTGAGCTATAAAGCCATGGCACTCTACTCAGCGCAACAGAATGAGACTGTCTCAAAAAAAAAAAAAAGAAAAGAAAAGAGAAAAAAAATGACTTGGGGCGGTACCTGTGGCTCAAAGGAGTAGGGTGAGGCCCCATATGCCGGAGGTGACGGGTTCAAACCCAGATCTGGCCAAAAACTGCAAAAAAAAAAAAAAAAAACCTGTAATGTTGTAGTTATTCAAACTAGAAATGATGAGGGCCAGAACCTAGAGAAGGTCAGTGAGGGTAGACAGAAAAGGACAGATCTGAGAGATAAGTAAGAAGGTAAAGTAGTAAAACTGATAAATGGAATCTGCAGAAGTGAGAAAACAGGAATCCTCAATTTTCTAGCTGGGGCAACAGGGTGGTGCCATTCAAAAACGGGGGCAGGGTGGCGCCTGTGGCTCATCGAGTAGGGCGCTGGCCCCATATACCGAAGGTGGCGGGTTCAAGCCCAGCCTCGGCCAAACTGCAAAACAGAAAAATAGCTGGGCATTGTGGTGGGCACCTGTAGTCCCACCTGTGGAGGGAGGCTGAGGCAAGAAAATCACCTAAGCCCAGGAGTTGGAGGTTGCTGTGAGCTGTGTGATGCCACGGCACTGTACCAAGGAGGGAGAAAGTGAGACTCTGTCTCTACAAAAAAAAAAATGGGGGCACAGAATAAAGAGGCAGTTGGGGGAATAAAGAGCAGTTTTAAACATATTACAGTAAGGTCTGGCTGGCCTCGTGGCTCAGACTTCTAATCCTAGCACTTGGGGAGGCTGAGACATGAAGATTGCTTGAGGTCAGTTGTTGGAGACTAGCCTGAACAAGAGTGAGACCCCCATCTCTAATAAAAATAGAAAAAAATAGCCAAGCGCAGTGGCTCATGCCTGTAATCCTGGCACTCTGGAAGGCCAAGGCAAGTGTATTGCCTGAGCTCACGGATTCGAAACCAGCCTGAGAAAAAGTGAGACCCCATCTCTAAAAATAGCCAGGCATTGTCGGGTGCCTGTAGTCCCAGGTACTTGGGAGGCTGAGGAAGAGAATCACTTGAGCCCAGGAGATTGAGGTTGATATGAGCTATGATGCCAGAGAGCACTCTGCCAAGGGGGACAAAGTGAGACGAGGGAGAGAGAGAGAGAGAGGAAGGAGGAGGAGGAGGAAGAAAAGGAAGGAAGGAAGGAAGGAAGGAAGGAAGGAAGGAAGGAAGGAAGGAAGGAAGGAAGGAAGGAGAAGAAAAGAAAGAAAGAAAGAAAAGACAGAAAAAAGAAAGGAAAGAAAGAAACTAACTCTAGCTGGGCCTTCTGACAGCTACTTGGGGGATGACGCAGAAGGATGGCTTAAACCCCAGAGTTTGAGGGGCGAGGATGACAGCCACTGCACTCTATGCACTCTAGCCGGGGGCTACAGAGTGAGACTTCAGCTTAAAAAAAGTAGATAATTTTTTTTTTTTTTTGAGACAGAGTCTCACTTGGTCACCCTTGATAGGGCGACATGGTGTCTTAGCTCACAGCAACCTCAAACTTTTGGGTTCAAGGGATGCAGATCCTCTTGCCTCAGCCTTCCAAGTAGCTGTGACTACGGCCCACCACAAGGCCTAGCTATGTTTCAGAGATGGGGTCTCGCTCTGGCTCAGGGTGGTCTCAAACCTGTGACCTCAGGCAATCCACCCACCTCAGCCTCCCAAGTGCTGGGATTACAGGCAAAGTAAGTAATTTTTTTTGTTGTTGTTGTTTTAGACAGAGTCTCAAACCGTCACCCTGGGTAGAATGCAATCTACACCTCAGCCTCCCAAGTGCTGGGATTATAGGCAAAGTAAGTAATTTTTTTTTTAGACAGAGTCTCAAGCTGTCACCCTGGGTAGAGTGCCATGGCATCATAGCTCATAGCAACCTCCAACTCGAGCTCAAGTGATCCTCTTGCCTCCATTTTTCTATTTCTTTTATTATTCTTTATTTTTTTAGAGACCTAGTCTCACTTTGTTGCCCTCTGTAAAGTACTGTGGCGTCACAGCTCACAGCAACCTCCAACTCCTGGGCTTAGGCAATTCTCTTGCCTCAGCCTTCCAAGTAGCTGGGACTACAGATGCCTGACACAACACTCAGCTATTTTCTGTTGCTGCTTGGCCGGGGCCGGGTTTGAACCCACCACCCTCGGTATATGGGGCCAGCACCCTACTCACTGAGCCACAGGTGCTGCCCAGTTTTTCTATTTTATTTATTTATTTATTTATTTTAGTAGAGACGGGGTCATGCTTTTGCTCAGGCTGGTCTCAAACTAATGAGCTCAAGCAATCTACCTGCCTCAGCCTCCCAGAGTGCTAGGATTACAGGTGTAAACCACCATGCCCGGCCCCAAAGTGAGTAATTTTTTTTTTTTTTTGAGACAGAGCCTCAAGCTGTCACCCTGGATAGAGTGCTGTGGCATCACAGCTCACAGCAACCTCTAATTCTTGGGATCAAGCGAGTCTCCTGCCTCCATCTCCCAAGTAGCTGGGACTACAGGCGCCCTCCACAACACCCAGCCATTTTTTGGTTGCAGCCGTCATTGTTGCTTGGGAGGCCCAGGCTGGATTTAAACCCGCCAGCTCAGGTGTACATGGCTGGCGCCTTAGCCTGTTGAGTCACAGGTGCCAAGCCAGTAAGTAATTTTTAAAAAATGAACTTTAAACATATACTGAGGATAAAATTTAAAAAAAAAATTTTTTTTTTGAGACAAAGTCTCACTTTGTTGCCCTTGGTAGAGTGCCATGAGTCATAACCTAACAGCAACCTCAAACTCTTAGGCTCATGTGATTCTCTTGCTTCAACCTCCTAAGTAGCTGGGACTACAGGTGCCCACTACAATGCCTGACTATTTTTTATTTTTTTATTTTTTTATTTAATCTTTTTTTTTTTTTTGTAGAGACAGAGTCTCACTTTATCGCCCTTGGTAGAGTGCCGTGGCATCACACAGCTCACAGCAACCTTCAACTCCTGGGCTTAGGTGATTCTCCTTTTTTTTGAGACAGAGCCTCAAGCTGTCACCCTGGGTAGAGTGCTGTGGCATCACAGCTCACAGCAACCTCCAATTCCTGGGCTCAAGCACGTCTCCTGCCTCCACCTCCCAAGTAGCTGGGACTACAGGCATCCGCCACAATGCCCGGCTATTTTTTGGTTGCAGCCGTCATTGTTGTTTGGTGGGCCCGGGCTGGATTCGAACCTGCCAGCTCAGGTGTACGTGGCTGTCGCCTCAGCCCATTGAGCCACAGGCGCCAAGCCAGGTGATTCTCTTTTTATTTCTTATTTTTTTGCAGTTTTTGGCCAGGGCTGGGTTTGAACCTGCCACCTCTGGCATATGGGGCCGGCACCCTACTCCTTTGAGCCATGAAGCCTGACTATTTTTAGAAACGGCGTCTCGCTCTTGCTCAGGCTAATCTTGAACTTGTGAGCTCAGGCAATCCACCTGCCTCAGTCTCCCAGAGTGCTAGGATTACAGGCATGAGCCACCTCACCTGGCATAATTCAAAATCTTTTACATGGGCTTTAAGGCTCTGACTCTGCCCACCTTCCCATCCTGCACTCATGCTGTCCTCCCCATTGCCCATTTAGCTATAATAACAACAACACTGGCTAATATTATTAAAGCTTTCTCCTCATTCTTTGGCTATTATATCCTTCAAATATCAACTTAAATGTCACAGTCCCAGAATAGGGTTACCCACTCTTCCTGGCTCCCCTACTCCATTTACATAAGGCTTCCCTGTCATCTCTCATGGCACCTTTCTTCATATAACTTAGCATATTTTGTAATTATTAATGTATTCATGTGTTTAAAGGTTAAGGTCTTTGTTGCTGGACTTTAAGCTCCTCAAGGACAAGGATTTTCATCCTTGCTGTATATATAGTGTTTAGCACAGCCCCTGCTAGTGTTCAATATCTAAAAAGTGCTTATGAAGTGAATAATTGAATTAACAAAGTCGAGTAAGAACCATCTTTCCTTGTCATTGGGTGCAACAGACATGCCCTGTTAGCACTCAGCTCAGTAAACATTTGAATAAGTTTTCACAATGGGCACAGTGCTTTATCCCAGTGTAAACTTTATTGGTTTGCCTTCTCTTGGGTTCTCTAGAGGGACTAAGGCAGGAGCTGAGTAAGGGAAGGGCAGAGTCCAGTCCTGGGCTTGGTCAGAGTCACTGAGACCTGGGGAGAGAGGGGAAAGGAGAGAGGAAGGTCATTATCGACTTGGAATCAGCCAAACTAGTTTATCCTGGCACTCAGCCATCATCAAACCACTCCTACCTCCAAGTCACCTTTTTAATGGTAAGTGATCAAAATACTTCACAAAAGTACAGAAACTGACCAAGACCAACCTCCCTATGAAAACATTCGTTTACTCTTCTCCATTGGTCTGGTCACACTCCTCTCTTTTAATACCCTTTTGACAGGTTCCCATCCCAGATTTGCTCCCTCAGCTCTGCCCAGCATCAAAGTCTGAGCATGTCTTGGCGCCTTGGTGTCTACATCTTGAATGAGTGTCCTGTTTCATCCTTTAGGTAGATGGATCTTTCCATAATATTTAGTACCTTGATTCTGGGGATTTCCTTGCTTGTGAGGTGGATTCAAGAGATCACTGAGGGTAGAAGTGGTTACAGACATGGGCACCATGCCACCAACAAAAGGGGTTCCCATCACCAGGAAGGTGCCATAGCCCAAGCACACAGAGGGAAAGCTGAGAACAGGATGGACAGCTTAGCTCAGTAGGCAGGTAAGGTGAGAGCAGAATGTCACCTGGAAGAAGCTGAGGAGGAACAAATAGAAATAATAGCTGCTAACATTGCTGACCTGTTCATATTTCCTTAGATGTGGCCCTCAGCTCTCCATTTGCATTTTTTTTTTTTGAGACAGAGTCTCACATTGTCACCCTCAGTAGAGTGCCGTGATGTCACAGCTTACAGCAACCTCCAGCTCTTAGGCTTAGGCAATTCTCTTGCCTCAGCCTCCCGCGTAGCTGGGACTACAGGCGCCTGCCACAACGCCCAGCTATTTTTTTGTTGCAGTTTGGCCGGGGCCAGGTTTGAACCCGTCACCCTCGGTATATGGGGCCGGCACCCTACTCACTGAGCCACAGGCACCACCCAAACTTGCATATTCTTGTTTAAACCTCACTACAATCCCATGAAATTGTTTCAATAGCTCTGACTTAATGAAAACACTGAAGTTCTGAAAAGCTAAGTAATTTGCCAGCATGTGTTGGGGCCAAGATCTGAATCTGTGTCTGACCTTCAAACTCAACCTTATAACCACTGGGCAACAGCCCCAAAGTCACTCAGTTCCCCTACCTGAGTCTGCAGGGCTCTGTCTGATCCACCATCCAGGCCTGCAGCTCTTGAATCAGCAAATCCCTTAGCAAATCTTCATCACTGGGGTTTGTGGTTGGGGAGCTGCAAGGTAGACAGCCTCAGGCTGGTTGTTTTAGCCTGGGCCTCACCCAGAGAGAGTAAACACAGGACCTGGGACACCCAGGGGCAGCCACAGATGGGGGAAGGTGTCAACACAGCTGCCTCTCAGTTAGCTCACCTTTCAGATCCAGAGCCACCTCTCTGCCAGCCCTACCCTGCACTGCTTGCCTGGGGAATATGGACTCTTCTAAACAGGCAAAGTCAAGCAGAATTCTGGTGTGAGATAGTCCACCCATTCACCTCCGAGAATTTTCCAGAATGCATCCCCAAAACCCCAGAGAGAACATTAGAAACATTCACTGTTTGGAATGATCTGTGCTACCGACCCCTGGCTTCCCCCAGAGATAGGATAACTGAAAACAGGAGACTGGCCCTAGGAGGATGCTCCATTTCACACACAGAGCACCTAAGACTTACAAGGAGAAGTGTGAGGACAGATCCTGAGGTCTCTCCTTCCCTGCTCCTCTCTTTGATTCAGTAAATGTTTGCACGCTGAGGCATCAGTCTTAGAATCCCTCTGGCCCAGAAACCCCTCTAAGGCGTCTCTTGTTCCTCCAAGGCTTCTTTCTCCCTTAAGCTTGGGCTGAACTCCAGGAGTTAGCTCAGTGAAGACCCCCCTTTGAACTCTGAGAGGAAGAGGATGCTTATGGCAGGCCCTGGCCCTGCTCTGGAGTCTGGGAGAGGGAACAATGAGGTGGGGGTGGGGCAGGAGGCCCTGCTACTTCCCTCCCTGGTGGTGGACTGACTCACCTCTGCTGCCCAGCTGCTGCCTCCTTCCTGTTAGATTGACTGGCCAGCTCTAGGGCCCGGGCCTCCCTCTGGGTGATGTTGTGTTTCCAGCTGGCAAGATAAAGATTAGGGAGTGGTGGGCTGGGGGAGACTCCAGTCCAGGGATGCTCAAATCTTTTGGTACCTCAGCCTTAAGGAGAAGAAGGTACCTCTTTCTCTGCTCAGCCTACTCACTGCTTATTTTCCGCTCCCTCACCAATGAACAGCTTTTCAGAATCTACTATTGCTGACCAAACAGGGAGGGCAGGGAAAGACACTTGGCATAGAGAAGAGAGAAGAAAGAGACAGTCGATCCTATTTCCAAAGTCTGAAGCAGCCACCAAGCACCAAACAGTCACTGGCAGCTGCTCAGCTCCTCCTGCCTTTGTCCCCATTCCCCTGGGAATCCTCTGCGAGCTCCCACATATTTTTCAAGTCCTCCTTAGAAGTAAAGAATTAAGGGGCGGTGCCTGTGGCTCAATGGAGTAGTGCACCGGCCCCATATGCCATAGGTGGCGGGTTCAAACCCAGCCCCGGCCAAAAACTGCAAAAAAAAAAAAAAAAAAAAGTAAAGAATTAAGTCTAGGCTCAGCACCTGTTGCTCAAGTGGCTAAGGTGCCAGCCACATACACCAGAGCTGGTAAGTTCAAATCCAGCCCAGGCCTGCCAAACAGCAATGACAATTATAACCAAAAAATAGCGGGGCATTGTGGCAGGTACCTGTAGTCCCAGCTACTTGGGAGGCTGAGGCAAGAGAATCACTTAAGCCCAGGAGTTTGAGGCTGCTGAGCTGTGATGCCACAGCACTCTACCCAGGGCGACGGCTTGAGGCTCTTTCTCAAAAAAAAAAAAAAAAAGAATTGAGTCTAAGTAAGAGTGAGATCCATCTCTATAGAAAGTAGAAAAACTAGTCAGGCCTGATGGTGCACACCTGTCGTTCCAGCTACTCAGGAGGCTAAACCAGAAGGATCTCTTGAGCCCAGGAATCTGAGGCTGCTGTGAGCTATGATGAGGCCACTATACTCTATGCTGGACAATAGACTCAGAGCCTGTGTGACAAAAAAAAAACCTAAAAATAAATCTGGGTGCAGTGTCTCACTCCTGTCATCCTAGCATTTGGGGAGGCCAAGGTGAGTGGATTGCTTAGCTTTGGGAGGGAGCTTGACACCAGCCTGAGCAAGAGCGAGACCCCGTCTCTACTAAAAAGTAGAAAAACTAGCTGGATGTGGCGAGTGCCTATAGTCACAGCCACTCAGGAGGTTGAGGCAAGAGCATCACTTGAACCCAAGAGTTTGAGGTTGTTGTGAGCTGTGATGACACCATGGCACTCTACCCAGGGTGAGAGAGAGAGAGACACTGTCTCACAGCAACCTCAAACTCCTGGGCTCAACGATTCTCTTGCCTCAGCCTCCCGACTAGCTGGGACCACAGGTGCCTGCCACAACACCCAGCTATTTTTACAGATGGGAGTCTCGCTCTTGCTCCACCCCTGGATCAGGATTACAGGCATGAGCCACTGTGCCTGGTCCCCCCCAACCCCCCGCGCCAAATTTTTTCATAGCCATGCAGATGAAAAAAAAAATAGAAAAAACATTTTAAAATAAAAAATTGAAGAATAGCCCATGTTCTGCCCTTAGCCTGGACTGCTGGGTCCTGGCCGAGGTTGCACGTCTAACTCCCCATCCTCTCCTAATGAAAGGTGCCACCTGGAGTCGTGTATCTCATGGCCTGTGTGGCCAGGTATAGGCCCTGGTCCTCTAGCCCTAGGAAGGCAGAGCTAGGTGTGTAAAAGGTTAGGGTGGGAACATATCCAACAACTCACTCATTCTTCTTCCCCTTTTGGGCCAGCAACCAGTTCACAAAGTCTTGTTGGCGAATCTTGTCCATGGCAATACTGTAGTCACTGATGAAAGTCCCCTCAGCGTACCTTGGGCCTCGAGGTTGGGGGCCACTCACCTTAGCATAGGATCTGAGGGGCGGGGAGGGGAGAGAGCTAGAAGCCAGGATGCCAGAAAGGGGCAAAAATCACAATGCCAAGATCCTGATTGTCACTAAGAGAAGGCAGGCATTTGAAAACAAACCAGCCCATTTCTTAGTTGTTATGGAAACACCCTGTTGTTCAATGCATGGACCCCTGGGACTTTATCTGCAGTTCTAGGGCCCACTTCCTGCATCCTCAATGTATGTGGCTCTGGATTCCAGGCAAAAAGGGATTGGGGCCCCCTTCATCACAAACGACCGAATCACATGGTTCCCTCCTTTATTCCTCTTGCCATGGCCTTTTCTGATTCCATTTTTCGGTTTACATTCAATAACAGTAAGAATGAACTCATGTAAAAGCACTTCCTATGACTCAGAAACCCTTCAATGTGTAAAGTCATTTCATCCTCCCAACTCTGCTGTGAAGTAGGTGCTGTTTATATCCCCATTTTGTGAATAAGGAAACCAAGGTGCAGAGACAAATTTACTCATGGCATAGGTGGCAGATCTAGGCTTTACCCCAGGTATCTGGGCTCAGGTCGTCTCCCCTGTGCATGTTTCTGACAGCTGTGCCTCACATTTGCAAATTACATATGCCAGATTTACACGGGCATGTGGTTTATCCTTGCCTCTGTGACAGCCCAACTCTTTGCTCAGAAAAGTCTCTCTTGGTCCTAAAAATACAACCAGGGCTCCCTGCTGTAGTCTCTGCTTTTCCTCACAGGACCCATGACAATGTGCAACATGCCCATGTGGTTCTTTTTCTGTTTCCCCCTTGGATCTGTGTGCTCGGTGAAGGCAGGAGTCACTTGTGGACCACTATGCACATTCTTTCCCTGTGCCTGGCGCATAGGAGGCCCTCTCTAAAACTTGACCGTGCATCAATGAACAGTTAAATCTATCAGTAGGGAGGGAGATTCTGCCATCTTCTTCAGACACTTAATCACTGAGAAGTCCTTCTAGAGATCTACCCACAGTCTCTCCACTGCAGCAGGAGCTCATAAGAAACACCCTCTGGTTCTATGCTCACTCTGCACACAGTCTCACTCTCTGACTGCGACCAGGTTTCCCCTCCAGCTTCCTTCCTCTTAGCCTGGGATCCCTCCTTTTCTCACTTCCCCCTTGACTTGAACCAAGCCCAGAACCTGGTCATCCTAAGCACTTCCTTTGTTCCTGACCCCGCCATTCCCATCGCCCCTACCTGGAATGACCCTCTTCCTTCTCTCCAAGCCCCACTGCCAAGAAGAGGAGCACCAGCAGCGCAGAGAAGGTCTTCATGGCCACTATCTTCCCAGGTTATTTCCTGAGCTAAGAAAGAAAACAGCCAGGATGTTATGAGGCAGCAGTTAGTACGTGATGCTCTACTGGGCCTCAGAGGCTGAGTAGGCTGGGGCAGAGCTGAGCCCATGGGTTTGGACCTTTTCTAAAGTGCCTGGAGCAAGGTAGGGGGACCGAGCATTAGAGTTAGTGACTAGAAGGGATATGGCACCTGATCAAGAGATGAACCTACTTTTTGTGTTGTTTGATTTTTAAGTAGCATCTGAATGGAGTTAAAGGAGGGCGGAAAAATGAAGTGAAGTGAAGACCCATGTGCCTGAACATCCCCGCTCCCCTGGCTCCTAGACATCATAGCATGTGGTTTGGAAGATTCTCTCCTTAGAACTCTCCAGAGATCACATCAGCCGACCTTCCTGCCTTTCAATTGGTTATTCAGTCATTGCAGCCCTCCTCCCCTAAATGAAAATCACACATAGAACCATCTATTCTTTTCTTTCTCAGGCTTAGCTATCTCCATTCATGGGAGATAGGGCTTGACTCATTTCTTCTGGTGGATCTTCAGCAGAAATGAAGAATAGTGAGGAACATTCCACCCAAGCCCTAAAATCCAACACTACACCTATGGAGATGTGTCAAGACTTGATCTTCCTGCCCTTGGTCAATGACGTGTTAAAAGAACCCACAGAGCTACCCCTCTTGTTTTCCTACAGAGGAAGAGACAGTGAGATGCCGGGGTGCTGAGCATCTCGGGGTTGCCAAGATCCACCTCCTCTCAAGCCATCTAGTCCATCCCTGTTCCACTTCTGTCTTACCAGACTCCCTTTCTGGCTCTTCCAGGACAGGACGGGGAGCTCTTCCTCCTGCTTCTGGACTTGGGGAGACTGCTGCCCCAGCTCCTTTATATCCAGGCATCTTAGACCCACTGATTAGCCTAAAAGCATCTTATCTCAAGAAATTAAGCCCACAGCTCCCGCCACATTAAGTTCATTTTACGCATAATAGAGTTGCCCTTTCCACCTGAATTGTGCTAACTGGTGATTAACATTTGGATCAGCTGTGGTTTGGGGCCTGCCTGTGGGTAGGATACCCTAAGTAACCCCTTTTTTCTTCCTCCTCCTCCCTTCTGGATAGACCCATTAGTCCATGCCCTACTTCATTTATAGGTGCCCTGAATTAGAAAGGGTGCACTTGGGGCAAGGTGGTTCTAACTGGAGGAGAGGGTACCCCCACAAGGCAGTAGGCTACTCCTGGGTGGAACCAAGTGGGCTGCAGTCATCCAAACCCACTCTGGATAGTTGCCCATGGCTTTGGCAGTGTGGCAATGCCGCCACCACAATATCTAGAGGGGTGTTTCCCCGCAGGCTGGGAAGAGGGCTGAAGGACACTGAAGGAACAAGAAGGACGGGGTCTTCCTAGCGACAGCTGGGTGAGAACTTGCCCTCAAGCTGTTTTCCTGCTTAGGGGCAGGATAGAGGGGTAGAAGGGCATGTTTGCACCTTGGGAACTCAGAGGATGGTGGGGTAGCTATAACCCTGTCTGTAGAGATTTAGGAGATCCAAGCCCCTCTCCTCGAATGCCCTACTCCCCTATGTGACAGAAGTATGTCATCCTATGTCCCCCATTAGAGTGGGGACCTGAGGTCATGCTGTGCCTCCCTATCAGACTGGAGGGCTCTCCAAGGCAGGGGCTTTCTCTCCCAGATCAGATGGGGGGACTATGTCCCCCAGCATACTGAGGCTTCCTGAAGCTAAGGGCTGTGTGTCCCTTGCTCAGTCTAGAGATTCCTCGGGATGCACCCTTTGCTTTTCTCCACATACTGAGCACATGGCTCTGTCCACAGGGGCTCTCAGTCTACAAGGGGCAGGGCACGGACTGCATTTTTGGCAGACCTCCAAGATTTCCTTTCCAGGCTCTCCTTTCTCCACTGCCACGGGTACTTGGAACCATAATTGGGCAAGCTCATGCTCTGCCTATTAGCTCCAGGTCCTAATAAAGACCACTAATAAAGGTCACTTTCCTTTCCAGGTGAACTCCCTAGCCTGGGAGCAGATCCAGCATGAAATTAAGTGCATGTGTGGGATGAGAGGTACTGGGACTTAGAGGGCTGCTCACCTCTGCCTCCTGGAAACCTTACCTATCTGCCCACCTATTTCTCACCATCTAGAAAAACTTCTCCCTAGGCAAGCTCTCCAAATTCCATCTCCCAGCTACCAAGGGCAGACGTTAGACATGAATTCCGATTTGACCTTCAGAGGGGCTTTGGGGACTGCTTGCGATCTTGCTTCCTGCTGTGTAACGGTTCATATGCTCAGAAGAGTTTGTGTCAAAACCTGATTGCCCCTACCTGGAGGCAGAAAATATTCAAGAAAAGGGGACATCCTTCTCTGGGACCCTGATATATATTAAACTGGAGTCAAGGAAAGTTCTGTGATGGATTCTGGCAGCTGTGAGTCAGTCCCTGCCTGGTACTCTGTGGATTGGTTTTGGGGGTGGCCTACTCTAAAGGCCAGTGTGCTTTAAGTCCACCCCATCCTTTCTCTGCAGCCCCCCTCCCAATTTCCCTTTGATCTATGACCTTCAAGAAGCAGACAGACCAGAGAAAGTGGCCTGGGCCCTGGGATCAGGGAGGGGAAGGGAGGCCAGGAAGAGGAGGCAGGATGGGCCCCCAAGCTCAGAGATCCTGCTCAAGTCTGTAAGCTCCGTACTCCCCAGGAGCAACAGAGCAATGTGGGAAGGGCTGGGGAAGAGGGGAAAGTCAGAGAATAAACCAAACATCCAGGGTGTGCCCAAAGGTCCCCCCCACCCCCCCTTAGTGTGTGAGGAGGCAGAAAAAGGGAAAAATGACCTTGAGAAGTTTCTGGGGTTTGGAAGGGCCTGCTGGATATGATCAAAATATTCCAATAAATCTAACTGGCAGCTCAGACAGCTTGTCCATGTTGTCGTATGAAGTGTCCTGTCCTGCAGAGTCCTGTGCAGCTTTGGGATGGGGAGAAGGCTCAGGAGGTAACAGACCCCCCCATTACTCTATGGAGAATTTTCAGGATGTGAAGTGTCAGAGAGGACACCCCAACTGGCCTGAAGCCCAAGTGGGGGGAGCAAGTATGTGGGAATGGGAGGGTACCTAGGCAGTCACAGAAGTCAGGAAATCAGGCTTGGTGTCCATAGCTCAGTGGTCAGGGTGCCAGCCACATACACCGAGGCTGGCAGTTTCAAACTGGGCCCGGACCTGCTAAAACAACAATGACAACAACAAAATAGCTGGGCGTTGTGGCGGGCGCCTGTAGTCCCAGCTGCTTTGGAGGCTGAGGCAAGAGAATCACTTAAGCTCAAGAGTTTGAGGTTGCTGCGAGCTGTGACGCTATGGCACTCTACCAAGGGTGACATAGTGAGACTCTCTCTCCAAAAAAAAAAAGTCGGGAAATCAGTGGAGTAAGATGCAGACCAGGGGTGATGGGTGGTACTGTTGCAAGAGAACCCGCAGTCCCACTTCCCAGCTCCTCTTGAGTTCTGAGTTGGGGCCCCAGGAACAAGAACTAGAACAGCATAAGAGCATTACAGGGTTTGCTGGCTCTTCCAGCCCTCACTGGTGACTCACCACTAACACCCCCAAGGCCACTGCAGACATTCCAGGCTCAGCTCAGCAGCCAGGTCAGGGTGACTCAGATGGCTGGCTGCAGCCTCCCTGCCGTGGACTCTGGTTTTGAAGTGCACTAGGTTTTCAAACTCACTGGCTGACTCAGAAAGCCCAGTTCTCTCTCTGATCTTTCTTACACCAGTCAACAGATTTATTCTTCTGCAGAGGAGAAAAGAGGTGACATGATGCCCAGACGAACTCCGCTGGTTTATCCTGATTCCCGGGAGGACTACCTCCAGCTCTCCTTCCTGATCACATCACAAACAGTCATGGTCCCAAGCTGCCCACACCATTCCCCAACACCCCTTAGGTCAAGATAGATACTTTCTGGAAGGGTCTTCACGAAGAATATACTACAGCCTTTCCTGACCATCTGCTGTGCTCAGTTTGGAAGTCTCTTCTTACTCTCCTAAACCCAATCTCTCTTGCTGTTTTCAAAGTTTTTGTTTGTCAGAAAAATAGCTCAAGCCCTTAGTAGTTGCTGCCTAATGTGATCTGTGGGAGGACTGTAGTGAAGAGTTAGAATGGGAGGGGATGGGCACAGGGTCCTCACTTCCAAGGAGTCCTGCTGGAGAGAAGGAATTGGTTGTGCATTTAGGATGAAAGGCCATAGGGGCTGGGCCTCCCAGAAAGGGCGGAGTTCCTGAGACCCTCTGTCTCCCTGGTGGGAACACATCCCAAGCAAAGGAGAGAGGGGTGAGAGGGGTGGCGGGCTTTTCCTTTCTTTCCCTTTCTGGATGGAACGGTTTCCAGAGACCCCCAACAGAAACTCCCTGCTCCCCAAACTCCTGCATGGGTGAGTGGGTGAGTGAGGCTTCTGCAATTTCAGAAAACATCTCACCCTTAATTAGATTAGGGCCATCTTTGGGGGGTGGGTTGCAGCCGTCATTGTTGTTTGGCGGGCCCGGGCTGGATTTGAACCCCCCAGCTCAGGTGTACGTGGCTGGCGCCTTAGCCCGTTGAGCCACAGGCACTGAGCCAATGTCTTATAATTTGAAGGCATCCTGTTGGCTAGTGGTATCATCTGGAATGCTCTTTCTTGCCTCACTCTATGGTGAAAATTAAATAAGCTGAAATAATAAAGCCAAGATGGGTCTGCCCAGCAGCTGGGACAGAGAAGGCTGTGAAAGTCCATCTGGGACCAAAGGCTTTAGAGACAGATCCACCTATGCTTACTAGCAGGGTGATTTAGGGCAACTTGATCTTGCTGCACTTCAGTTTGCTTTTCTGTAAAACAGGGAATGTAATACTTCCTACCTCAACACAACTGATTTGAGAAACATGTACGTGGGTCATTAGGAAAGTTTTGAGATACACAAAAATTAAGAAACAAGGCTCGGCGCCTGTGGCTCAAGCGAATAAGGCACCAGCCACATACACCTGAGTTGGCGGGTTCAAATCCAGCCTGGGCCCGCCAAACAATGATGGCTGCAACCAAAAAATAGCCGGGTGTTGTGGCGGGCGCCTATAGTCCCAGCTACTTGGGAGGCAGAGGCAGGAGAATCGCTTGAGCCCAGGAATTGGAGGTTGCTGTGAGCTGTGATGCCACAGCACTCTACCCAGGGAGACAGCTTGAGACTTTGTCTCAAAAAAAAAGAAAAAAATTAAGAAACAGGCCAGGCACCTTGCCTCACACCTATAATCCTAGCACTTTGGGAGGCCAAGGAGGGTGGATTGCCTGAAGTCAAGAGTTCAAGACCAGCCTGAGCAAGCGTGAGACCCCATCTCTAAAAATAGCCAGGCATTGTGGTGGTGCCTGTAGTCCCAGCTACTTGGGAACTTGAGGCAAGAGGATCTCTTGAGCATAAGAGTTTGCAGTTGCTGTGAGCTATGATGTCACAACACTCTACTGAGGGTGACAGAGTGAGACTCTGTCTCAAA
>CAUYRH010140567.1:0-11709 GCA_963574655.1 Perodicticus potto
GGATTTTTTTAATTTCTGAGGAGTCTGTTGTTATATCGTCTTTACCATTTCTGATTGATGAAATCAGACATTTTACTCTTTTTTTCCTGATTAAGTTTGCTAAAGGTTTATGTATTTTATTGACCTTTTCAAAAAACCAACCTTTTGATTTATTGATCTTTTGTATAATTCTTTTGTTTTCAATTTCATTTTATTCTGCTCTAATTTTGGTTATTTCTTTTCTTCTGCTGGAGATTGGAATGTTCTTCCTTTTCCAGTTGCTTGAAAAGAGGTTATTGCCAAGCATGATGATGTTTGCCTATAGTCCCAGCTTCTTGGGAATCTGGGAGGATCACTTGAGTCCAGGAGTTCAAGACCTGGGCAACATAGCAAGACCCTATCTCATATAACAATAATAATAAAGGGTATACAACTACAAAATTAGTTTTTAAAGAAATTAAAGAAGATGTAAATAAATAGAAAGATATAAGACATTATTGCTAATAACACAATACTCCCCAAATTTACCTACAGATTGAATGCAATCCCTATCAAAATTTCATGTGGTTTCTTTGCAGAAATTAATAAGCAGGTCCTAAAATTCATATGAAAATGGAAGGCACTCAGAATAACCCAAACAATCTTGAAAAAGAACTAACTTACAAGACTCACACTACCTGATTTCAAAACTTACTAAAAAGCTACCATGATCAAGACAGTCTGATACTGGCACAGGATAGACTTAGAGGTCAATGAAATAGAAGAAGTGAGTTCAGAAATAATGATATCTGTGTCAACTGATTTTCTATAAGGGTGACAAGACCATTCAATGGAGAAAGAATAGACTTTTTATCAAATCATGTAGGACAACTAGGTATTCACAAAAAAATGAAATTGAACCAACTACTTTATAACATGGACAAAAAAATTAACTTAAAAATGGATCAAAGACTTATATTTAGATCTATATTTAGGAGCTAAAACTATAAAAGTATTGGAAGAAAACATAGGTATTAGTTTTCATGCTTTAAGAAAGATTTTTTAAGTATAATACTAAAAGCATAAGCAAAAACAAAAAAAATAGATTAGATTAAATAAAATGAAAAAACTTTTGTGGTACAAAGGAACCCATCAAGAAAGGAAACAGAGAACCCACAGAATGGGAGAAAATACTTAAAAATTGTGCATGAAAAGGAACTTATACCTAAAATATATCTAAAGAACACTTATAACTCAATAGTAAAAGCACAAAAAACCCAATTATAACAATAGATAATCCTTGAATAAAGATATACAAATGGCCAAGAAGCACATGAAAAGATGCTTATCCTTAATCTATAGGGGGATGTGATCAGATACCACTTTACACCTACTAGTATGACATTAACCAAAAAAAAAAAAGTAGCAACACAGATTATTGAGGACATGGAGAAATTGGAATCTTCATGCATTGCTGGTAGAAATGTAACATGGTGCAGCCATTTTGGAAAACAGTCTGACAGTGCCTCACAATGTTAGACGTAGAGCTACTTATAGACCTAGGTGTATTTCAAGAGAAATGAAAATACTATATATGTCCACACAAAAATATGTACATGAATGTTCATGGCAGAACTATTCAGAATAACCAAAAAGTCAAAACAACATGAATAGTAATAACCTCTGATAGCAAAAAAGGGGAAAGAACTGATGAGTAGATATACCATGGTTTGTTTGCACAATGGAATTACTTGGCCATGAAGTAAGGTGCTGAGAAGCACCCCACATGGCGAAGTCTTCAAAACACTGTGGGAAGTGAAGGAAAACAGATGCAAAGGACACATGCTATCTAACATGGTTTATGCCAGCTGTCTGGGCTGGGTAAATCTATAGAGGCAAAATGTAGATAAGTGTTACATAGGCTTGTGGGGAGAGGTGACAGGAGGAATGAGGAGTGACTGCTAAAAGTACAGGTGTCTTTTGGGGATGATGATAATGTCCTAAAATTTATTGTAGTAAAGATATATAACTCTAAAAACCATTAAATTGTATGCATTAAAGGGTGATTTGTAAAGTTTGTGAATTATAACTCAAAAAAGCTTCTTACTAACGTAAAGAAAAATAAGTAAAATCAAAGCCCATACTCAGATTATGCACCAAAATAAATTCTGACTTGATTAAAGAGCTAACTATTTAAGTAATTAAATACAAATAGAAGTATCATTACAGGAAAGACTTTTTCAAGCATAAAATAAATTATATGGAAAAATTAATAGACATTATTATGACTAAGTAAAAAATTAAAGACTTCATGTCAAAAATTTTTATATTTTAACTATAATTAAATTCATATTAGTATTCAACCCTTAATTTTTGCTCATAGCGGAAAACCCAAACTTGGCATTTACTCATGATTTTAAGCGTAATCATTTCCGGACTTAAGCCCAATCAATTCAAGATTTGCCAAGTCCTTTTCCCTTCTCCCCAGAGGTGGTCTAAGTTTCAGGGGTGGAAAGGAAAGGAGAGGAAGCTTAAGTATCTTCTTGGCTCTGAACGAGGAGTATCTGGTCCCCAGAGATGCACTCTGATCCTCTAACAGGTGGTCCCCTTGTAACTGGTCTTTGGCTATCTTTGGTACATGATCTTAGGATGCATAGCATGAGTGAGCTTGTGGGTTTACTCTGTGTTATGCTTTTGTTCCAGTGTCCTCGACGTTGCATGGGCCATGGTGTAAGGATGCAACAGCGCCACATAGCTTGTCAGCACCACAACAGCTCTGACTCCAACTGTGACAACAGAAGGAGGTAATGGCCCTACTCTAGAGCAGCACACATCTCCCTTGCCCCAATCAGTGATTGCAACCAACTGAAAATAGAACTATTACTAGTGTCTACCCCCTCTTATAACTGACAATTTCTCATTAAATTATGGAATTAGCCACAGTGGAGTACACCTGTGACCAGTCCCAGCTATTTAGGAGGCTGAGGCAGGAGAATTAGATGAGTCCCAAAGTTTGAGGTTGCTGTGATCTATGATGACACTGCTAGACTCTAGCTGGAGCAAGACAGAGAGACCCTGTCTCAAAAAAAAAAATAAAAATTATGATTTTTTTAGTGCCATCCTCAATAGTATGTATTGTACTCCATTAGTAGTTAATATGCACTATTTATAATTATAAATTATTTGGCTGTTAAACAAAGAGAAACTACCCTAAAAGGAAAAAAAGGGTAGCATTGAAAATAGGCAAATACTTCTTCCCCTTTATACAAAGTTGGTCAAGCCCAGTAATATTTTATTTAGGTTTACATAGTAAATCTCCTTAATGTTTTTAATGAACTGCTTTCTTCCTCTGTTTAGAAACTGCTTTGATTAGGATATTGGCACAGTCGTTTAACAGATAATAAAATAAACTTCTATCTCGTTGTGGAGCTTAAATAAGAGTGGAGTTTGCTTTTCTCTCCTATAAAAGTCTGAGCTAGTAAATGGTTTAGGGCTGGAAAAATTTTCACGAGGTCACCTAGAGATCCAGACGCCTTCCATCTGGCAGCTCTGTCATCTCAGAGAGTAACATCCATTCCCCCAGAAGAAAGTGGGGAAAAGAACCTGGAAGGCTCACTAGTCAGGGGCTTTGGAGTTCTGTCCTCTCTTATTGTGTGACCTTCGAATACCTTGCCATCTAATCTGCAAAATGGAATATTATTATCCACATAAACTCAGAGCTGGAAAGTTTTAATTATTTGGCTTAGTATGAAGCACCTTAGCAGCCTGGATCATGGAAAGTGTTTAACTGCAAACTATTTCTTCCTCCTCCACATACTGAGTCTTTCTGAAGAAAATAGGATGACCTTGACAATTGGCTCAGTCATCATTTGAACCTTCAGTGAGGTTTGGCAATGTAGAGTCAGCCGTATTTCCTATTCCCCACAACATGATTTCAAGCCAGAACCATTCTCCTCAAGTGGAAAATGCTTGGAACAGCTGCTCTCATTCTTAACAAACAACCTAGTTTCCCATTTTGCTGAGGAGATAGAGACCACACACATAGATTGATATGCATCATTCCAGATGTTTTACTTTGCATTCACAAAGATGTTTTTACAAAAACAAATACATACATAATTGTTTATTGAACTTTTAAAAACGTATGTATTTTTCTGAAACTTGCTTTTGCTTCTTAAGAATATAATATAAACTCATGATGTAAATAGGAACAAAAACAAAGACCATATGATCATTTCAATAGATGCATAAAAAGCATTTGATAAAATCCAGTACCTTTTCTTGATTAAAAACCCTTAACAAACTAGGCATAGAAGAAACATACCTCAAAATTATAAAATCCATATATGACAAACCCATAGCCAACATCATAAGGATTGGGGAAAATTAAAAGCATTTTCCCTAAGAACTTGAATAAGACAAAAGTGCCCACTGTCACCACTTCTACTCAATATAATATTGGAAGTCCTAGTCACAGCAATTAGGCAAGAGAACGAAATAAAGGGCATCCAAATTGGAAAAGAAGAGGTCAAGCTATCCCTGTTTGCTGATGATATGATCCTGTATTTAGAAAACCCTAACTACCACACCAAAAGACTCTTAGAATTGATAAATAAATTTATCAAAGTCTTAGGTTATGAAATCAGTATACATGAATCAATAGCATTTCTCTATACTAATAACAGTCAAGCTGAGAATCAAATACAGGACTCAATACCATTCACAATAGCTACAAAGAAAATAAAATACCTATGAATGTACTTAACAGAGGTGAAAAATCTCTACAAGGAGAACTATAAAACACTCATGAAAGAAATAGATGACACAAACAAATGGAAAAATACTCTTGCTCATGGATTGGAAAATTCAACACCTTTAAAATGTCCATACTTCCCAAACTGATTTACAGAGTCAACTCAATCTCCATCAAAATACCAAGGTTGTATTTCACAGATCTAGAAAAAATAATCCTAAGTTTCATTCGGAACAAAGAAAAAGAGCACATATAATCAAAACAATCTTTAGACAAAAAAAAATATGAAGGCATCACATTACCTGATTTCAAATTATACTACAAGACTGCAGTAAATAAAACAGCATGGCACTAGAATAAAAGTAGAGAGGTAGATCAAGAGAACAGAATAGAGAACCCAGAAATAAAACCATGTAGCTATGCCAACTGGTCATCAATAAAGCAGATAATATACACTGGAGAAAGCAAACCTTATTCAATAAACAGTGCTGAGAAAATAGGATAGCTACATGCAGAAGAATGAAACAGGATGCCTATCTTTCTCAATTTATAAAAACTAATTCAATATGGATAAAAGACTTCAATGTAAGGCATAAAAGCATAAAAATTCTAGAAGAAAACATAGGAAAAACTGTTCTAGACATCAACCTAGGCAAAGATTTAATGATTAAGACTCCAAAGGCAAATACAGCAATAAGAATAAATAAATGGGACTTAATTAAACTAAAAACTTCTACACAGGAAAGAAAATAATCAACAAAGTAAATAGACAACCTACACTATGAAAGAGAATATTTGCAAACTATACTAATCTGACAAAGGACTAATATCCAGAATCTAAAAAAAACTTAAACAAATCAGCAAGAAAAAGACAAATCAAAAGTGGACAGAAGACATGAACAGAAGTTTTTCAAAAGAAGATAGACAAATGGCCCAAGAAACATGAAAAAATGTTCAACATCACTAATCATCAGGGAAATTCAAACTAAACTACAATGAGATATCACCTCACCCCTATCAGAATGGCATTACAAAATACTGAAGTGAAAAAAGGATGTGGAGAGAAAGGAATGTTCATATGCTGTTGGTGGGACAGAAAATTAGTACACACAGCCTCTAGGGAAAACAGTATGGAAATTCCTCAAAGAAATCTCCAGACCATTTAATCCAGCAGTCCCACTACTGCATATCTACCCAAAGGAAAAGAAGTCACTTTATAAAAAACACCTGCGGATGGCTCCTGTGGTTCGTCGAGTAGAGCGCCGGCCCCGTATACCGAAGGTGGCGGGTTCAAACCCGGTATTGGCCAAACTGCAAAAAATAGAAAAATAGCCGGGCATTATGGTGGGCACCTGTAGTGCCAGCTACTTGGGAGGCTGAGGCAAGAGAATCGCCTAAGCCCAGGAGTTGGAGGTTGCTGTGAGCTGTGTGATGCCACAGCACTCTACCGAGGGCAATAAAGTGAGACTCTGTCTCTATAAAAAACAAAAACAAAACAACAACAAAAAAAAAACACCTGCACTCAAATGTTTATCACAACACAATTCCCAATTACAAAAGATACGGAATCAACATAAGTATCCCTCAGTTCACAAGTAAGTAAAGCAATTGTGCTATGTGTATACCATTGAGTACTACAGAGCCATAAAAAGGAATGAAATAATGTTTGGAGCAACTTGGATGCAACCAGAGACCATTCTCCTAAGTGAAGTATCTCTGGAATGGAAAACCAAACATATGTTCTCACTACTAAGTAGGAACTAAATGATGGGTACACACAGACACAAAGAGATGTATAGGACATAGAAACCAGGAAGGGCACACATGGGAGGGGGAAAAGGGGGTAAAAACTTACCTATTGTGTACAGAAAACATTATTCTGGTGATGGGCACACCAAAAGCCCTGATTTAAGCATTATACAAGGATCCGTATAACAAAAACATATGTACCCCTTAATATTTTGAAACAAATACATGCAAAACCCAGAAATTTGTCAAATAAAATGTTTGTTATACATTTTTAAAAATTGCATCCATTGAAATCCATGTATATAAATACATATTAAAAGATCTGCAAGAACAATAACAAATAAAAGACCAGTGCAGTGGTTCACACTTGTAATCTTAACACACTGAGCAGCCCAGGGAGGTATATTGTCTGAGCTCAGGAGTTCAAGACCAGCCTGAGCAAGAGCAAGACCCTGTCTCTACTGAAAATAGAAAAATTACCCAGGCATTATGATGGGTGCCTGTAGTCCCAGCTACTTGAAAGGCTGAAGCAAGAGGACCACTTGAGCCCACGAGTTTGACGTTGCTGTGAGCTATGACGCCATGGCACTCTACCCAGGGCACAGAGTGAGACCCTGTCTCAAAAAAAACCCTGAAAAACAAACAAAAAAACCTAAAAAAGGAATATATTATAGACTTTTTTATCTGGTAAAAGTAAACTTCATTCTTTCTAATCATTGTACTTAATATTCTGCTATTCAGTTGTGGATATTTGATATTCAGATTGTTTGATATTTAGATACTTGATTGTTTTAATTTTTTTGCTATTACAGACAAATGCTGTAGTAAACATCCTGGAACATATAACTGTATACAAAGGTTCATATTTTTACAGGGTAGATTTTCAGATGTGAAATTGAATTGGTAGACATGCTCGTTTTTGATACTACCAAATTACCATCAAAATCTGTGCAAGTTGTCTCCTTTGTATCAACATTGTACAAATCTTTTAAAATATGATGGATAAAAAATTACCTCATTATAATTTGTCCTTTTCTGATTACTTTTTACATACTTGATGCATCTTTGTATTTTTTTTCTTGAACTCATTTACTTTTTTCCCTTTCTGCTGCCATTCCCTTTGGCCAAGTTGCTGTCATCTCTCACGTGGTCCAGTGCCACGGCCGTCCATCCATGCCCCTTTGCGACCCCGTCTCCACACTGCAGCTGGAGTGCATGTTACCAAAGGCAGATCTGCTTATACCACCCCCACAACTTATCTCTCTGCTGGACTAAAAGCACTTGATATTAGGAAGACTGACCAAAATCTTTAATGTGTTTTGTAAAATGCCAGATGCTCAAGTCCCACTTCCTTATACAGCCCCATCCAAGACTTCAGACTCTTGCTTTTATGTTCCAGCTACATCCTCCTCCTTTTAGTCCCTTGGCTATGCCAGGCACTCTCTAATCAAAAGCAGCAAAAATAAGAAGCAGAAAATGAAAAAGAGAAGAGAAGAGGTGTGGAAGAATCTACCAAGGGGTTCAAAATCTGATTAAATGGGGTGTGTGGGAGATGAAATGAAAAGGTAGAAATTTCTTTAAAATAATAGGGGGAAAAATCTGATTAAATGGGGTATGCAGCAGTGAAATGAAAAGGTAGAAATTTCTTAAAAATAATAGGGGGAAATGTCTAAAGCTAGCAGAAGTGTCCAGCCTTTTCTCTTTTCTGCTGCACATTTGAAAAAGAAGTGTTGTCTTGAGCCACACATTAAATACGCAAATATTTTATTTTTTTTGAGAGACAGAGTCTCACTTTATCACCCTCGGTAGAGTGCCATGGCGTCACACAGCTCACAGCAACCTCCAACTCCTGGGCTTAGGCGATTCTCTTGCCTCAGCCTCCCGAGTAACTGGGACCACAGGCGCCTGCCACAACACCCGGCTATTTTTCTGTTTTGCAGTTCGGCTGAGGCCAGGTTTGAACCCACCATCCTTGGTATATGGGGCCGGTGCTCTACTCGATGAGCCACAGGCATCGCCCTAAATACGCAAATATTAAGCAAAACTGATTAGCCAAAAAGCAAAAAAGTCCTGTGCATACTTTTCATGATATCCATCATCCAGACATCACAGATAAGCAAAAACAATCCTCACAAAACCAGCACCTGGCTGTGCCCTGCAAGTTGGACACCCCTGGAGGAATCAAGTGAGCATTTCTCTATTATTTCTGGTTCCTCCAGGTTTGGCTGTTCTGTTTTTATGACCTGGTGCTTTTCTTTCATGCAGTTATTTTTCCTCAAATATCTAGTAGTTCGTGGATAAAGGACTAAGTTGGTTAGTAGTGAGAGCTGTTGAGGGTTTCCTTTGCAATGTTTTAACCCCGTTTCCCACAAGGACCTCTTCTGCTGAATCGGCAATCTGACTGTGGGGTCCTATGGATAGGTGGGGTGTTAGATTTTCCCTTAGAGCAATGAGAACATCTCCACCCCCAGTTGCCACAGCAGGGCCTCAGAGGGTTTAAAGGGGTCCAGCCATTCATGGCTGTGGGGGCAGAGGTAGGCAAACTGTCAGCTGGGCCTTCTTCTTTAGACCCTGGGAAGAGGTGTGGCCACCACTGAAAAGTCATAGAAGGCATGGGGAAGCTAGCCCAGACTTATGGCAAGATGACAACATGGGTACCTAAGGAAATGCTGAGGATGCAGAAAGTTTGCTTCCAAAGTTTACTTCTAGCTCAGAGTCAGAATCACCTAGGAAATTTCTGCAAAATAAAGATTCTTGGGACTCACCTCAGACTTCATCAATCAGAGCCTTTGGAAAATTACCTGGCAATCTGCATCTTTTGAAAGCTACCCCCTTCTGTCTGCTTCTGATAACCAACCAGGCCTCTGATCTCCTGCCCTCAGAATTAGCACTTCCATCTGACTGTGGTAAAAGGAGCTATTTGAGGCAGGAGTGGGGCAGAGTGAATAGAAATGAGAAGCTGAGAAAGCTAGTAGAAACAGGGTGACTTTGATTTCTGCTGCCATTTCTACATCCATGTTCCATGGAGTAAAACACCTGAGCCCCAGTCGTGTGCATAGTGCTGGTGCTTAGTTTTATACATGTGGCTCATGTGTCCCTATCCTGAGGCCTGCCCTTGGCTAGGAGGAAGCAATGTCCTCTGCTGGACCAGCCTTGCTTTTGTGGCTTTTTTTGTTTGGTTGGTTTGGTTTTTAAAATTAGTTTTATTTTATTATTTTATTCATTTATTTATTTATTTATTTTGAAACAGAGTTTCACTATGTTGCCCTTGGTAGAGTGCTGTGGCATCACAGCTCACAGCAACCTCAATTCTTGGGCTTAAGCGATTCTCTTGCCGCAGCTTCCCAAGTAGCTGGGACTATGGGTGCCCACCACAACACCTGGCTATTTTTTTGTTGCAGTTGTTGTTTAGCAGGTCCGAGCCTAGTTCGAACCTGCCAGCCTTGGTGTATGTGGCCAGCGCCCTAACCACTGAGTTACTGGCACTGAGCCTGGTTGGTTTTTTTAATGTGTTCTCAATTGCTGGCCTCTGAGATGTTCTGGGATTCAGCTTCTGTTTTGGCCTATAGGTCCTTGTTCCCTTCTCATTCTTTGTATTTAGGAAGCTTGGGGGTTCCTCCTGACTGCCCACTGAGCCCCACCTTCCACTGAAGAGAAGTGGCTATGTTATAGTCCTTTGGGCTGGAAACAAAAGTCAACTTGGAATGATTTATGCAAAGACAGCAAGGGATTTATTAATGAGACAAGACCACCCAACACATTTGATATCCTTTTAAATATATTTTTGAATATTTGTTCAATGTTCTTCAGTATAAAAGCTGATCTCCATATAGGGAAGTAGCTGAACAATACTCAGGCTTTGCTCTGTTATTCAAATCAACTCAACTTTTGATCCCTTAGATTCAAATCCACTGGGGAAAACAAAATCAGTTAACCGGGCACCCCTCTACCTCATTAACCTTATAAACGGTTTGGCAGGACAGTATTGTTTGTTAAGCAAACCTTTTGATGGGGTCTCCCCCTACTGGTTAATCAAAGTCTTGCAACTATATGTAATACTCTCTCTCAGAAAAGTGACCAATTATCACAATATTTTCAATTTTATTACATTTCCAGTGGTGTTCCAAATGCTTTATAAATTTATACACACTGAAAAGGAGACTTAAAAAAAACTACATAATTTTATAAGCAATAAATTCAATACAGAATGATAGTACTGAGAACCAAGGCATTCAGAGATTTCAAAAGTCATGCTTTTCTATTGATCCAAAATTTTGTTAACTAAGTTTTCAAAAGTTCAGAGCCAACATTACTCATAAATCCCATATATTTATTATCTTATGCATTTACTTTCTTCCCCATAAAAGACCTTGAATAGGAGGTTTTAACAATATTATTAAAATGTTTCATAGAATCCAAAAGGAGAATGCAGTCAGATGTCCAGAAGGACTAGAACAAAGAGTGGGAGGCCCTGGCTCTCCCTTCTCTCTCCTCACCGCTGTGGCTCTGTGGGTTTCTGCTTCATTCTTTGCTCTTTCTGAAAACTTGCTTTCCTTTCCTATCTCTCTGCCCGTGTGGCAGAACGTGGCCACTACTGCTCCCAACTTCAGGTTGATGTGTCTTGTTCCCATGACCATCAAATTCCTAAGAGAAAGACAATTATTGAACCCTCTTAAGTGACAGCCCTCTTCAATTCCTCTTTGGGGCTAGGGACGCATTCTCATGCAATAAGAATATATCTTCCAGAAGCCCTACCCTAGGCAACAAGGACAGATACCCCAAAGTGGGTCCACTAAGGTGACTCTGTCCTTCAAAGTAAATATCTTTTCAAAATTTGGAGGTTATCACTTTTCTGCTCTATTTTGAAGAGCAAAAATCAGAGAGATTCTTCTTCCCAAATGGTCTTGGATAGTTCCTGACTACAGGTCTTGATGTGCCCTAAATATAAATGTAAGAGCACCTGTTTTAGCAGACTAGATTGTTCGCATATAAATTCATACTTGTTCTAGAATGTGTTTCAAGTGCTTATTGTAGGCCGTCATACTAAATAATTCCCTTCCTCCCAAGGAACCCATACACCTATATATACCCTGAGGCTAGAGGCCTAGAGGAGGAGATGGGGAAAGACCGGGAGAGGAACGGAGAGAGCTTCTCTCTCCCCACTTGAATTCTCTCCCTCTACCAGGAGCTTTAGTGTTTTCTGTATTCTTTTCTGTAAATCAATTCTGTCTTACCACTGAGGGGTGGGG
>CAUYRH010140568.1:0-22527 GCA_963574655.1 Perodicticus potto
CTTCCTTCCTTCCTTCCTTCCTTCCTTCCTTCCTTCCTTCCTTCCTTCCTTCCTTCCTTCTTTCCTTCCTTCTTTCCTTCCCTCCCTCCCTCCTTCCCTCTTTCCTTCCTTCCTTCCTTCCTTCCTTCCTTCCCTCCTTCCTTCCTGTTTTCTTTCATTCCACAGTGTCTCACTCTGACACCCTGGTAGAGTGCTGTGGTGTCACAGCTCACAGCAACCTCAAACTCTTGAGCTCAGGTGATCCTCTTGCCTCAGCCTCCCAAGTAGCTGGGACTACAGGCACCTGCCAAGGATACCTGGCTAATTTTCTATTTTTAATATAGACAGGGTCTCTGTCTAGCTCAGGCTGGTCTCAAATTCCTGAGCTCAAGCAATCCACCGTCCTCAGCCTCCTAAAGTGCTAGGATTACAGGCATGAGCCACCACACCAACTCCCCTCCTATCTTTAATACTCCTTGGAAGGAATCATTTGCTCTTTTCTGGGGGTTGGGGGGCACAGCAACTTTCCAAGACTAAGTAAGGGAACTCTCCGCCAGGGAGTACAAATCAGGTAACTGCATTGTTTAAAAACTGACTCCTGAATTGCAGGTTTCAGTCTGGCATGTACGGAGCTTGGAAGTCAGCACTTCCTTCTAACAAGTAAAAAGCTGAACAAACTGAAAAATTAATGACTTTTCTTTGTTCTGTCAGAAAAGTGAGGCCACAGGGAAAACTGCTGCCCCCAAATTAGAAGCAAAGACAGAGACTGTAGCGGAAACTTCCACAGGAACCAGTGCCAGGATGTGAAAATCTGAATGGTAATTCAAGAATTGCTGCAAGTCTCAGAGTTAAAAGCTCCAGGGAGACTCCGTCCATGGAGGCCCCCACACTTCTGGGGCGGGGAAGGAGGGCTTGAACAGGTTTGCACAGGGAATATCAGAGAAACAGCCCCTCACATTTATGGCAGGCGGAGGGGAAAATGAACCATTTTGAAATACACAAGAACATTCTATTTTTCTTAGCTAGGGCTGTACTCAGAGAAAGTATTTTAGGAGTGATTAAACTATCAGGGTTTTATCAGAGCCTATAGCCAATCTGGAGGAAGGAAAATACCCAACTCCAGCCCTCTCTAGCTTCCATGTGTGAGAAGGAAAATACTCAATTCCTGTCCCCCAGGGTCATCCTGTCTCACCTTAGTGGGGGAAGAGTGCTGAGAAGCTCCTGTGAAGTTGGCAGTCCACAGGCAGGGTCAGGTAAACCTGAAGACCAAGACCCAACCACAGGACTGCAGGACGTCTCCCCTCCTCCCACACCTTTCCACCGTATCATTAAAGGCTTGCCTACCCTGCTTTTTTAAATACAGTACAACAGGTCCAACTACTGAGAAAAAATTAGCAGACATCCTAAAAGGCGAAAAACACAGTTTGAAGAGATAATAAACATGAGCACCATGCTCAGATATGGCTGGGATGCTGGAACTATCAGACCAGACATTTAAAATCCTAGTGCTGATATGTCAGGAGCTCTGTTGGATAAAACAGACAGCATGTAAGGACAGACAGGCAATGTAAGCAGAGAGGGGGAGATTCTAGGAAGGAATAAAAAAGAAATACTAGAGATCAAAGACATCGTAACGGAGATGAATGACGCCTTTGATGAGCTCATCGGGAGTCTGGACACGGCTGAGGAAAGAATCTCTGAGCTTAAAGATGCGTCAATGGAAACTGCCCAAATGGAAAAAGCAAAGAGAAAAAAGACGGAAGAAAGTGGAACAGAATATCCAAGAGCTGTGGGACAGCTATGAAAGGGAATACCGGAGGAGGAAAACAGGAGAAATATTTGAAGCAATAAGAACTAAAAATTTCCTCCAGTTAGTATCAGATACCAAACCATAGATTCAGGAAACTCTGAAAACACCAGGCAGGATTAATGCCCCTAGAACTACATCTAGGCATATCCTATTCAAAGTACAGAAAATCAATAATAAAGAAAAAAATCTTGTAAGAAAACAGAGGAAAAAACACCTTACCTATAGAAGAGCAAAAATGAAAATAACATCCAATGTCTCCTGGGGCTCACGCGAGAAGAGAGTGGAGTGAGATGTTTAGAGTGTTGAAAGAAGAAACCCCCAACCTAGAACACTGTACCCTGTGAAATTATCTCAGCAGTGAAGGAGAGGGCGGCACCTGTGGCTCAAAGGAGTAGGGCGCCAGCCCCATATGCTGGAGGTGGCGGGTTTAAACCCAGCTCCGGCCAAAAACTGAAAAACAAACAAACAAACAAAAAAACAAGTGAAGGAGAAATACAGACTTTCCCATTAGACAAAAAAATAATAATAAAGTGAGGAAATTTATTATCATAGACTTTCCTTGCAAGAAGAATTCATAGAAATTCTTCAGAAAGAAGAAAAATAATACAGGTCATAAACTTGGATTTACATAAAGAGGGGAAGAGCATTGTAGAAAGAATAAGTGAAAGTAAAATAAAAAGTTTTATTTTTCTTATTCTTAATTTGTTCAAAATATCAATTATATCAATGTGTTCAATTATGTATAAGGTTTAAGTGAAACCAATGACAGCAATGATATACAATACAAAAGGGAGATTTTAAGAATGTTTTGTTATAATAAGGTACTTTCACTACTCGTGAAGCTGTATAGTGTTATTTGAAGTGGCCTTGGGTTAATTATAAATAGATATTGCAAACTGTAGGGCAATCATTTTAAAAAGATTGAAAAAAAGAACTATTGCTGCTATGTAAAGATGAGAGAAAATGGAATCATATACATGTAAAATTCTCAATTAAAAGCAAAAAAGGCAAGAAAAGAGGGGAAGGCAAAAGATACACTCTATTAAAAAAGAACCCACCGACTCCCTCTCTCACCCCTAACTATCCTAAACCTGTTACCCTGGGCATGGAGAATTTTTCTGTTGCAGGCTGGTTGATTTTAAAGACCAATTTTATTGAGGTAAAATATTTACATATCCATTTTAAGAATACTGTTTCATATGGTTTGCTTTGTTTTTTTAGTTCAATGAGTTTTTTTTTTTTGCATTTTTTTTTGGCCAGGGCTGGGTTTGAACCGGCCACTTCGGTATATGAGGCTGGCGCCTTACTCCTTTGATCCACAGGTGCCACCCGAGTTCAATGAGTTTTTACAAGTGTACGCCCCCAAGTAACTGGCAGCACAATTAATGTATAGAATATTTCCATCACCTCGACGAGTTCCCTCACATTCACATTCCCCAGACCCCACCCCAGGAAACTGCAGATTTGCTTTCTCTGCCTTTGTGAGATTAGTTTTGCCTGTTGAAGAATTTCATATAAACAGAAATATGTGGTACGGAATTTTTTTGCATCTGGCTTCTTTTACTTAACATAATGCTTTCAAAATATATTCATGTTGTGACACGCGTTAGTAATTCATTCCTTTTGATCGTCGATTAGCATACCACGTATGGATATACTGTTTTGTTTCTCCACTTCCCTGCTAATGGATGTTGAGGTTGTTTCCAGCTTTGGGCTATTAGGAATAAAGTTGCTATGAAAATTTGAATACACTGCATTGTGTGGACACGTTTTTCTTTCTCTTGAGTAGAATACTGACAGTAAAATTGTGAGGTCGTATGGTAAGTTTACGTTAAACCTTACAAAAAAGGTGCCAACACTCTCTTCCAATGTGACCACGCCATCTTGTAGTCCCATCAACCACAGCGATGGTGGTTCTAATTATTTTGTGTCTTTGCCACATCTGATAGTGTCAGTCTTTTTTATTTCCACTGTTCTAAAGGATATTGAGAGGTAGTCTCCCAATATGGTTTTAATTTACATTTCTCTGTTGACTAATGATGTTGAGCCTTGTTCATTTGAGTATTAGTCATTTATCTATCTATTGTGAAATGCCTATTTAAATCTTTTGCCCATTTTTAGAAGTTGGGCTAATGCCCATGTGAAAGAAAAGCATAAGTAGAGTGTAGTGGGGGGAGGGGAGAGGAGGGGAAGTGGGGGAGAGGGAGGGTTATTGAAGGGATCTCACCTACTGTGCACAATGTAAGGGTATTCAACACACCCCCGGGGGTGGGGGGTGGGCTTAACTACAATTTGAACTTTATCTCAGAAGTGAAAACAATGTAGCCTAAACATTTGTACTGTCATATCAATCTGAAATAATAAAAAGAAGGAAGTTAGGCTTTTTGTCTTCTTGTTACTGAGTTACAAGACCTTTGTCAGAGATACATATTGTATGGTAATTTTTTTCTCACAATCCTTGACTTCTCATTTTCTTAATGTGTCCTTCGAATATTTTAACTTAATTTTAAAATTTTTATATCGTGAGATGGGCTGGCTTTTTTGTAAAGTGAGCAGACTCTTCCCGATAGGAACATAGGGCTCTTGCAAGGTAAAATGGGAGAACAAAGACTTTCGGACTACAAAGGTAAAGAAATGTGGGGAGCAATTTGGAGGATCCTGCAAAGGAAACAAAATTAGGTGGGAGGCCCTAAAGGACAGACCCTGAGCCAAGCAGAGGAAAGGACAACAGGAACAGGACTGTCACAGTTTGAATACTCTTCGATCTGCGGGAGATAAGAGGTAAAACCCCGAGAACATCACTGGGAGCAGGCTGAGAATCAGGATCAGAGGCCTCTGGTCTCCCTGCCTGTCTCTGGGAGGAGCTCTGTATTTTCACGTGCCACCCCAAGGTTGCTCTGAATCTCATAGTCCCAGAGGTTTAGGTCAGCTCAGGTCATCAGCACAGAAGTCCCTGTGGTCCTCTGGTGAGGACACCGATGGACACGGAAACTTCTGCAACCAACCAACCAGCATTTATAAAAGAATGCAACCAACCAGCTCCTGTAATCACCACAGTAAGGCTGTGGAATATGTGTGATTATTATGCCTGTGTCTCATGTAGGAAAACTGAGTCGCCCAGCGATTAAGGAACCTGGCCACGGTCATGTGACTAGTAAGTGGACGAGCCAGGATTTGAATCCATATGATGTGGATTCTTGGCCATAACCACTCTGCATTGCTGTAACTGGCCAAGTTGGGCAACTGGTAAGCATCAGGCCAGTAGGCTGAAAATAAAAAATGATTCTCGACCTGCTCCCAGGGATGTTCTCGGGGTTTTACCTCTAACCTCAGTCTCAAGACTATTCAGACCTGCTAGGGACCTCCCTCCCCCTGGACACTGGCTTTTCCTGTCTCGTATCTCTGGCTCCACTTCTGGCCTTTTAATGCCATTTTGGTCCTTGGGTCCTGTTTGTCCCCAGTTCAGAGGGACCTCCCTAGGAGCTCACCACAGGCTGCGGTAGAGAGTGTAGGGCAGGCTCTGTGCTTCCATTTCAGTAGGTTGAGTAGCTCTCTCTTTAGAAAGATGTGAAAACAGGATATACAGTGAACATATTTCAAAATACCACTGTAAGAGACAAATCTGTCTTACCACTTAATATTTTAAGCCATGGGATAAACCTGTACATTTTGAGATTATTCTTTCAGAGTGTTAGGATGGTATCTGGTTTTAAGAGAAGGAATAGCTATGCCTAAGCATTTGCAGATAAATAGTTGACAATAATAGATGGAAGACTAGAAAATGAGGACTGAAACATTCTTTTATATAATTAAAATGCTGCTCTCTCTAAAGATCCAGGGTAAAATAAAACAAAACAAAACAAACAACCCCCCTGCAATGAGGTCCAAAGCCTGAAGGGCTCAAAGTGAGAGTGATGAGCTACTGAAAATATTAATGAAGACAGGGGGTTAATAAGATTTGAAGCTAAGATGAACGTTTAATTGTACTCACCTTTGGTGAAGTTCAAGTGAGACCCGTAGGCCACAATAACCCACATGTTTTTTAGAAGATTTGTCCTTAAAGGAAGATCTTTAATTTTCAAATGTGGACAACTTTTTTATATAATAGTTTTGAACTGCATTCTTTTCATTAGATGGTAATTATACATGACTGAATGTCGAGCCACTTAAGCCTCATTTTCCTGAATGTCATGCAAAATGTAGTCTTACATCAAATTAGGAAGGGCCGGCTTTTGAACTATGGTAATAGTCACCTCTGGCTTTTCTTGTGATGTGGTTGAGCATGGAGCCATTAACGCCAGCTGAAGGGAGCAGGTTGAAAGGGTCAAGAATCTGCAGCTAGATGTGCCCATTGGGCACTTGGCTTGTGGAACCCAGAGAGGATGTTTGTGAGTGAAGGGGGCGGTTCCCAATGAATGGTTGGCCTCTAGGACACACACGTCCCTGTGTGCAAAGTCACATATATCTCAGTTTAATTTACTCACATCACACCAACATCCCAACTTTCCAGAGCAGGGCTGGAATGTATTGGCCAAAAGTCTGATTGACATAAAATACGAGAGAATATGATATCAGCTATGCAGCTGCAATCCATCTACAGGACAAATGTCCCATTTTTGCTTTTACTCAGAATAATGACTAAAAGCAGACACAAATTCTGGGTATGATCTTTTTTTTTTTTTTTGGCTGGGACTGGGTTTGAACCCACCACCTCCGGTATATGGGGCCAATGCCCCGCTCCTTTGAGCCACAGGCACTGCCCTGGGTATTACCTTTTGCTCAGAAGAGCCTGCAAAGAATGGCTGTAGTCCTCCCCAGTAACGGCACACAGGAATGGGAAGGTCAGAGCTGGCACTGTCTGGGGGCACAGGCAGGATTCACTGGTCCTAGGAGGGCTGGGGGCCAGGCGGGTTATCGACGCAGAGACCAAGGAAAGACACTCATGTCTCTGTGACACAGGGACCAGTAGCCAGACGCCTTGTTGCTGAAGTCCCTCGAAGCTCCTGAGGCCCCCTGGTTTTTCCCTGTCTTGGAGCCTGGGACAAAGAAGAGCCTGCAGATGGGAGTCAGAGAACCACAGGCACGGGGGTGGGGGTGGGGTGGGGCGGCAGGAAGCAGGGCAGATGCCCGTGTGCTCCAGGTCAACTGGTCAACACAATGGACTTCTACTTCCTGCGGCACATCTTCATTAGCTTGGTTTCCAGCTGTTTCAAATGATGTTTGTTTATATTTGGTTTTCTTACTCACTAATGAGAGTGGGAGGAAAGGAGGCTTTCCAAGATATTGCTCAATCCAAGAACTTGACTGTGAAGAGTTGAGATGCAAGGGTGTGCAGTGGGAGGAGACCCACCTGGACAGCCACAGGCCTGTGACACCTGCTGGAAGACTGTGTTTCTTTGGACACCTTCATCCACAAAGCTTGCCTCTGGAAAATCTCTGGATGCCAACGCAGCTGGGACCTGCCCCTCCTGGGAGATCAGCTCCTTACACTTATGACTCTGATTGCTGAAGCCTTCTGCTAGCGTCGGTCCAGCCCCAGTAATGGGGATGGCTGGAGCCAGCCACGCTGCACTGTTTAAGGAACCCTCGCAAGCCTAGAATGTTCCCAAAGCTGCTGGAGGGGGTGGCAAAGAAGCCAAAGATTCGGTAGTAGTTCTGCTGGAGCCCGCCAAGGTGGGAAGAGAAGGAAGCGTCCCACAGACTGGAGGAATCTGATGCCAGGAAAATGCAGGGTGCATACTACCATCAGCAGGGTTTCCAGAAGGAAATCCCACATCTTCACAGCATTAAAAAAAGCTTACAGACGATAGACAAAAATACTATAAGGAGATACTGTCCCCTCCAGGAGGTGGAGCTTTGTGCAAATAGATAGACTTCCATCTTCTAGCAGACACGGTACATGTTGGGTAGACCCCTTTGACCTGGGGCCCCAGATGTGGGCACAACTTTCACAGTCAGATGTGGGGCTCTGTTCATGGTCCTTCATAGCCTGGCCTCAATTATCCTTCTGGCTTCCTCTCCCACTGTGCTATTCGGTGTCTTGGGGCCGTCGGATGGCCTGCCATAGCTCTGCCCGGCCACCAGCTAAGCAAGCCTTGTCCCAGTCAGCACCCCCTTCCATTCTCCACCTGGTCAAATCCTATATGTTCTTTTCTTTCCTAGTAATTTTTAAGCCTCTTTTTTTTTTTTCTTCTTCTTCTCCTTTTCCCCCTCCTCCTCATTCTTCCTTCCTTTTTCTTTTTGACAGAGTAGGAGAATGCCGTGGCATCATAACTCACAGCAACCTCAGACTTTTGAGTTTAAGTGCTTCTCTTGCCTCAGCCTCCCAAGTAGCTGGGACTACAGGTGCCTTCCATAATGCCTGGCTATTTTTAGAGACAGAGTCTGGCTCTACCTCAGGCTGGTCTCAAACCTGTGAGCTCAGGCAATCCGCCCACCTCGGCCTTCCAGAGTGCTGGGATTACAGATGTGAGCCACCACGCCTGGCCGCTCTTTTCTGCTTAACTTTTTTTTTTTGCAGTTTTTGGCCAGGGCCGGGTTTGAACCTGCCACCTCCGGTATATGGGGCTGGTGCCCTATTCCTTGAGCCACAGGTGCTGCCCTCTTCTTAACTTTTTTAAAAAAAAATAGGAATATACCATTTTAATACATAGAGTCTCACAAAAATGAAAATAGTGTCTCAGAAAGGAAACTAGATTACCTACCTCCACCTACAGAACTGGAGGAAGGCCAAGGGCAGGCAGTGTGAGTTTCTTGCCTCACTTAGCCCGGTGGGAAGGTCTGATGAATAGAACCAATCTAAAAATGGCTGATGTTACCTTAGGGGCCCGAAAAGAACAGGGGTCCTTAAAGACCCAGACACCCCTTCTAGACGCTCAGGAAGGGCACGTTTCCAAAGCTACTAAGCAAGCACTTCCATTTCAGGATTTTGTCTTTGGCTGCATGAAAGGATCCCTTCTCCCCCAAAGTGGTGCCCTTCATGGTTGGAGACTAAGACGGAGGAGGGGTGGGCAGCTCGGCAGCACCCAGAGGCATTCGCCCAGCTCAGGTGCCCTGGGCTCAGAGCCCTTGTTTCTTTGTTTCTGTCTAGTTTGGGGGATATTTATTATATTTAATATGTTTTTTTTATATAAATACAAGGAGAAATAGGAAATATGAAATCTGAGGGGGTAGAGGAGAAGGGCAGGGGACTTGACAAGAGGGCAGAGCTGGAGAGGTCCGCTCGGGCCAGCTCGACCTCCTTCTGACCCCTGGGCTTTTGGCTTCTCCTCCTCGGTTTTTTCCTCTTCTGTGACTTCTTTCTTCTCTTTTGGATCTTTTTCTTTTCCATCCTCTGTTTCGACTCTCTTGGCTTTTCTGGGTTGGAAGTGTTCCTGCGGCCACCCTCTCCTTCCTCATCAGAGTCCGAGAACTCTTCCTCACGGGCAATCCCCTCGCCAGAGGAACAGATGGAGACGTGCTCGTCGGGGGCTTTGCTGCTTCCCTCTGGGACGGCATCCTCAGGCTTCGCCTGCTTTTGGATCCCAGGAGCATGGGGCAGTAGCCTCCGGTTCCCAGGTTTGATATTCTGCAAGTGCATATTCGTATTCTGGTTAGTCATGTTGGAAAGACTGATGCGAAGCTCCAAAGCTGGACCAAAGTATTTGAAGTAGTCATTGCATGGAAGCTCATTAGCTCATTAGGGATCTGTGTGTCCAGGGCCACAGCTGTTTCCCATGTCCACCACCGGGCGACAATGCCAATGGTGTAACCACCTCTTCCCAGCATCAGCATGGGCAGGTTGAAGCTGTCGACAGATTCCACACACTTGGAGCGTCCTTTGATGGTTAGACTGAAGTAACCTGACTGAGCTCCAGACCGGGAGTCTGACCGCACTGGACCACGGCACTAGGCTGGAGCATCTCTGTCACTTTGGACGTGACTGGTTTGCAAATGGCCTCATAAACACTTGTTATCAATCCTATCCTGGAGCAGATAGTAACAGCATAATTCTTGTATTTGCCAGCCCCCATGTCCTGTAGGTCCACAGATCCTGGGAGGTACTCTCGGTATTTATGAAAGGACATGGCACGGAGAATATCACTGTCAACATGCAGCACCCCCTGGTGATACCTTAGCAGTTCCAGGATGGCCAAGATGGTATCACTGACGTAACACAAGCCAGTGCCTCGGGCTTCTTTGTGTGGTGCAGGCCCCCAGCCCAATTCACAGCAATGCCCGTCTGCTGCTTATTAAGTTTCACAGCACTTGCCACAGAGCCACCAGTAGACGACAGAACTCAAAGGGGCCTGCAAAATACTGGATAGTCCTCACCGACGTTGAATCCTTGCATCTGCTTGCTGTGTTCAGACGTGTTACCTGCATGGATGGAGTGCGAGAATTGAATGTAGTGAGTAGGGTGCCGGCCCCACATAGCAGAGGTGGCGGGTTCAAACCCAGTCCCAGCCAAAAAAAAAAGAATAAGAATAGTAAGAATTGGGCTCGGCGCCTGTGGCTCAACGGGCTAAGGCGCCAGCCATGTACACCAGAGCCAGCGGGTTCGAATCCAGCCCTGGCCGCCAAACAACAATGACGGCTGCAACCAATAAATGACCGGGCGTTGTGGCGGGCGCCTGTGGCCCCAGCTACTTGGGAGGCAGAGGCAAGAGACTCGTTTGAGCCCAGGAATTGAAGGTTGCTGTGAGCTGTGATGCCATAGCACTCTATCCAGGGTGACAGCTTGAGGCTCTGTCTCAAAAAAAAAAAAAAAAGAATAATAAGAATTGAATGTAATCATCATTATGGTCCTTGGTTATCTCAGCACTGGCTTCGGGAGTACAGTAGATTTCCATTTTTCAGTAGAGACCATAGTTAAGCAGCAAATTGTGAGTCATGTGGATTCCATGGGGCTTCCCTGGCTGGCCTTGTCCATAATAATAATTTTCAACAGTCCTGTCATAGTAGGAACAGACTTTCCTCCTGGTGTCCTCTGTCTGTCTCCTCCCCAACATTTAACATTTTGAGAAACATTTTTTAAAAATTTAGTTCTGATATGCAACACTCCCCTGGAGAAGTATATCAAACATAAACTCACAGCTCCATAAACTAGTATTACAAAGCAAATATCTTAGTAATCCACACCCAGGTCATGAAATAGCACATACTCGGGACTCCAGCATTGCCTGCCCTCATGTCAGCTCCCCCATACCCTAGAGGCCTTTCTCTAATTACGAAATCTCCTCCCCTCTTCATTTCAAACTTTTATGGGAAACACTTCCCTGGTTTTTTTTTTTTTTTTCCTTCTTTTAGGAAATAGGGTCTCACTATGTTGCCCAGCTAGCTCGGGATACCTGAGTTCAAGCCATCTCTTCCCCTTTAGCCTCCAGGTGAATGGTTGGCCTCTGGGATGTGCCTATCCCAGACGGAGACCGCAGGCATGTGCCACTACACCCTCATCCTGCATTTTTTTTTCTTGCTACATAGGAATGTAGCCCTAAATTCTACAATTTTGTTTTGCCTGCTTTGAACAATATGTAAATGGAATTGAACAACATATACACCTGTGTTTTGCTATTCCGTGTTACTGAGAATCATCCAGGGACCTCTCTTAGCTGTAGTTAGACCCCTGGCAATGTTGCACAGATATACCATAAATCAGTTATTTGTTCTACTGCTGAGGACATTTGGGTCATTTCTCAGTTTGGTGTTTATGGCTGCTGTTGCTGTCGACGTTCTTTTGCAAGTCTCCTGCACCCTCCATGTGTGCATCTCTGCTGGTGCAAACCTTACAGTGCAATTTCTCCATCTTAAGGCATGCAAACTGTAACTCTCATAAACACCGCAAACTCATGATTGTGCCAATTTACACTTTGCTGCTGTCTGTAAGATGTGTCTGCTCTGATCTGCACCAGCACTTATTACATTGGTCTTTTAAATTTGTGTCATTCTGAAGGGATGTGAGTGGTTTTCATTGGCATGTTTCTGATGATTAAGGAGATTGAGCACCTCTTTTGGTACATTTATTGACCATTTGATATTCTCTATCTCAAAGTGTTTATTCATAATTGGGTTATAGCCTTCATATGAAAGCTATAAATTAGCTTCATAGTAGGGCTGAGTACGTTGGATACTTTTTCTTCCATTGTTGAGATACTTTGCTAAGAAGAATGTGTTCCAGCTCCATCCATGTAAACACGAAAGAGGTTAAGTCTCCATCTTTCTTTAAGGCAGGAATATGGGGAAAGGGGCAAGGTAAGGGAGGGGAGGGGGTAAGATTGGCGGAGAGAGGGTAAATTGTGGGCTCACACTTATGGTGTATCTTAGAAGAGTACAGATGAAACTTACTAAATGCAGAATACATATATTTTCATACAATAGCCAAGAAAATCCCATGAAGGTTATGTCGAACAGTTGGATGAAAATATTTCAGATTGTATATGAAGCCAGCACATTGTACCCCATGATTGCCCTAATGTACACAGCTATGATTTAATAAAAAAAAAAGTGTTTATTCAAATCTTTGGCTCATTTATCTGCTGTGTGCTCTCTCTGTCCTCACTCTGCAAATACACACAGACGTATGTATAGTCAACACTGTATACCATATGGACACAGCATTTTGTCTGTTCTATGTGTTGCAAATACCCCCACCACTCAGAAGCTTGCTGTTCTGTTAATGCTATCCTTTGATAAAGAAGTTTTTATTGTTATGTGGTCAAATTTATCAGTTTTTAATTACTGGTAGTGCTTTAATGTCTTCCAGAAATCTTTGTCATGAATTTATTCTCTTATAGTATCTAGGAGAAATGTTAAAAAATGCAGTGAAAACTCCCTAGCTGACCACCTCCTCAAGTTGACCTAATTTTCACAGACTGAACATGCATCACATGTGCGTGTCAGTACAGTGGGCCTGGTTCCTTATGGTGACCACCTCCTGTGTTCACCAGTTTGTTACAGTCCCTTGGATGGTGAACTTACAGAGGCTGTTCTGTATTCAGATTGAGATATAACGCAAAGTTTGTAAGTTGCATGAAGCTTAAGTGTGCAGATCAATGGATCTTTATATGTGTATACACTCACATCACCTCCATTCAGATCAAATTTACAGCAAAACAGAGGCTTCCTAGTCAATTAAGGCAATCACTATTCTAACTTCTGTTTATCTTTTCTCTTGTTTTTGGATATTTGGGTTGTTTGAGTTAGGGGCCATTATGAATATCTTTCCATGGACATAACACAGACTCTCTTGGGTATATACCTAAGAATGGGATTGCCAGGCCATGGTATTGATTTATGTGCAGACACTGCCAAAACTTTCCAAAGTGATTGTATAATTTACACCCCAAAAGCAACATAAGAGTGCTCCCATTGTTCCGCATCCTGACACACCTGATACCGCCAGCTGAAACTTGAACCATTCTGCTGGGTGTGTAGTGATTATCATATTTTGGTAATTCATATTTCCCTAATGTGTTAATGCACTCTTTCATATGTTTCTTGGCCATTTGTATGTCCTTTTTATGAACATCCTGACCAAGTTTGCTTTTAGTAATGGGATTGATGTTTTTCTTATTGATTTGTAGATGTTCTTTATATATTGCAGTTATGAGTCCATTGATGGATATATGCAAATATACTTTCCTAGGCTAAGGCTTATCTTTTCATTCTCTTAATAGTAGCTTTTGATTAAAGAAGTTCTTAAATTTAATAATGTATAATTTGTCACTTTTTTATTATAAAATTTTTTTTGAGATAGGGCTAGAGTGCAGTCAGGTGATCATTTGTTACTGCAAACTCAGTTCCCTGGGATTAGGCAATCCTCCTGCCTCAGCCTCCTGAGAAGCTAGGATTAAGGTGTACACCACTGTGCCTGGCTAATTTCTTTTTGTACTTTTGTAGAGATGGAATCTCACTCTTGCTCAGGCTGGTCTTGAACTCCTGGCCTCAAACAATCCTCTTGCCTTGTTCTCCCAGAGTGCTAAGGTTACAGGCATGAGCCACTATGCTGGGCTTTATCAGTGGTTTAATTAATAAAGATGTTTGTGTTTTTTTTTTTTTTTGAGACAGAGCTTCAAGCTATCACCCTGGATAGAGTGCTGTGGCATCACCTGGATATCACCCTCTATCACCTTGGATAGAGTGCTGTGGCATCACAGCTCACAGCAACTTCCAATTCCTGGGCTCAAGCCAGTCTCTTGCCTCTGCCTCCCAAGTAGCTGGGACTACAGGCGTTAGGGTTAGGGTTAGGTCTTTTGATTAAAGAAGTTTTTAAATTTAATAATGTATAATTTGTCACTTTTGCCATAATGCCCAGCCATTTTTTGGTTGCAGCCATCATTGTTGTTTGGCGGGCCCCGGGGGCTGGATTAGAACCCGCCAGCTCAGGTGTACATGGCTGGCACCTTAGCCTGTTGAGCCACAGGTGCCAAGCCAAGATTTTTGTGTCCTGTTTAAGAAATATTTGCCTATTCTGAGGTCATGAAAATATTCTGTTATGTTTTTTTCTAGAAGTCTTATTGTTTCATCTTTCACATTTTGGTCTGACTCAGTTCAAATTAATTTTATGTATGTTATAAGGTAAGAGTAAAAGTTCCCCTTTCCTCTCAGTATACAATATCCACTTTATCCATCCCCATTTAATTAAAAGGTCGTCCATTCCACCATAGGCTTGGTGGTGGTGGTACATTTGCCATTTTCTATGAATCAAGGGGGGTATGCATGTGGATTTATCTCTGGACCCTTGTTTTAACACCACACTGCACTAACTAATGTGGCTTTATAGTAAGTACTGAAACCTGGCAGTACAAATCCTCCACTGACGTTGTTCAACACGTCTTAACTCTTTAGGTAGTGGGCCTTTTCTTATGTATTTTAGAATATGTTTTTAATTTCCATAATAAAATAAGCAGCTGGGATTATAATTGAGATTACATTATATACAGATACTCTGAGTCTTTCAACTCATAAATACGTTATATCTCTCCATTTATGTACATTTTCTTTAATTTCTCTTGATAGTATTTAATAGTTTTCTGCAGAGAGATTTTGCATATCTTGTGTTAATTACTACTATATATTTGATATTTTTGATGCTATGATACAATAAACCATATCTTTTTTCATATGGTATCTTATCAGAGAAATAATTTCAATACATATGAAACACACAGGATGATTTAATGATTCTCACGCACTCATCTTGCAGCTTGAACGAGACCCAACATTCTGCTATTCACATCTACTCAATCTTTATTTGCTTTGTTTTATTCTTGAGGTAAAATTTATATATGCTGAAGTTCATAAATCTCAGCTGTGTGAAGTTTAATAGTAGATATCCATGTGTAAGATGGAGGTATGTCAACAAGTAGAGAACTGCCATCGTTCCAGAAAGTTCCTCAAATCTTCTCCCAGGCAAGCTCACCGACCCCAGAGACCACTGTTCTAATTTCTTTATTTTTTTATTTTATTTTACATGGAATGCATCACAAATTTGCATGTCATCCTTGTGCAGGGGCTATATTAATTTTCTCTGTATTATTCCATTTTAATAAATGTGCTGCCAAAGCAAGCACAAATTTGGTTAATTTTAATGATCTTTTTTTTTTTTTTGAGACAGAGCCTCAAGCTGTCACCCTGGGTAGAGTGCTGTGGCATCACAGCTCACAGCAAACTCCAACTCCTGGGCTTAAGCGATTCTCCTGCCTCTGCCTCCCAAGTAGCTGGGACTACAGGCACCCGTCACAACGCCTGGCTATTTTTTGCTTGCAGCCATCATTATTGTTTGGCAGGTCCGGGCTGGATTCGAACCCACCAGCTCAGGTGTATGTGGCTGGCACCTTAGCTGCTTGAGCCACAGGCGCTGAGCCACAAATTTGGTTAATTTTAAAATAAATTAAAGCAATACCAATCTACTTCTCCCAGGTATTAAGAATTAACCAGTATTCAATATTTACTTATAGTTTTTTTTATTTTAAGGTAAAATTTTCAGCCAGTTAAGTGCAGATGGGATTCCTTCCAATGTGTGCACATCAGCTCAGGTACTAATGCACATGTAGCCCAAACCCTGCCAAGGTGCAGGGTATTGCTGTACCTGGAAAGTTCTCTGACATTCTTTTTTTTTTTTTTTTTGCAGTTTTTGGCCAGGGCTGGGTTTGAACCCACCACCTCCGGTATATGGGGCTGGTGCCCTACGCCTTTGAGCCACAGGTGCCGCCCTTCTCTGACATTCTTCATAGTCAATACTCACCTCCACCCCTTGGAAGCAGCCACTTCTCTGATTTTTTCCCACCATAGATTAGTTTTGCCTGTTTTAAAATTTCACATAAATGGGATTATGTAGTATTTACTTTTTTATAAGGCCTTTTTTGCTTAGCATGATGTTTCCAACATCCATCCACGTTGTTTACTGTATGAGTAGTTCATGTTTTTTTTTTAATTACTGAACTGTAGCCCATTTATACAGGTACATGTACTATGGTTTGTTTATTCAGCATCCCATGGATGGTCTCCTGAGCTGCATTGCTAACAAAAATGAAAATCCCCAGGTGATGCTGGGAGCCCAGGGCCCACATTTTGGGTTCCCAGGGACAGGTATTGCCAGGCTGTAGGACAATCAGTGTGGAGATGTTAACAGAGGGGAGTGCCCTTGGGAGAGCCTGGAACAGAGAGGGTCATGGAAACCGACCTGTGACATCAAAGGTTTTGACGGTAGGAACAAACAGGAAAGGGTCAGATGAATAGCAATTGTATTTTTGGATTCAGTTATCATTATAATTATTCTTATTACTATGTAAAATAACATGAATAGCTTATAAATATTACTGTAAAAGTTCATACTTTTATTGGGAATGTATCTTTTAATAAGATAGGTGGGATTTAAAAAATTATTTCATCTATTTGTTTATGTATCTATGAATGAGTATTCTTTTTGCTAGGATTCAGCATCCATTCTCCTCTCCTTTTGCTTTTCATGGCCATAGCACTAAGAAACTTATCTCAAACTAAATAAGTAGATAGGAATGAAAGATTTGTTATATAAATGTCATTCAACTAACTGGGTGTGGTGGCTCATGCCTTTAGTCCCAACTACTCAGGAGGCTAAAGAAAAAGGATTGCTTTTGAGCCCAGGAGTATGAGACTGCAGTGGGCTATGATTGTGCCACTGAACTCCAGCCTGGGCAAAAAAGTGAGATCCTGGCTCAAAAAAAAGTCATTCAAGGCCATGTACAGTGGCTCAATCCTGTAATCCTAGCTCTCTGGGAGGCCAAGGCAAGTGGATTGCTTGAACTTAGGAGTTTGAGACCAGCCAAGAGCAAGAGCAAGACCTTGTCTCTACTAAAAATAGAAAAACTAGTTGGGTGTTGTGGCAGGCGTCTGTAGTCCTGGCTACTCAGGAGGCTAAGGCGAGAGGATTGCAGGAGCCCCAGAGACTGAGGTTGCTGTGCACTATGATGACCTCATGGCACTCTACTCAGGGCAACATAAAAAATAAAAAAAAAGTCATTCAATTAGATGTCTGGCCAAAAAATATCACATAGTGATTTGCGGTCAAAATTGCTTTTGAGAGGGAGGGGCAAGATGGCCGACTGGAAGCAGCTTCCAACAGAGGCTCCTGTCCAAAAGGAAAGACAGTGTCCAGAAACTGCCCAATTGACCCAAAGACTGGGAGCCCAGCCAAGAGACAGAAGTGATAACTTCAGGTCACCTCTGCTGAGGTAAACTGTGACTCCAAGAAACAAAGCTACAGGCAGAAAAATTGAACTGAAGTCTTCCGCCATTGTGAATTTCCAGTACTCCCTTCCCCCCTTACCTGATGAACCAGAAGCCTGACCCCTGCTGAGACTGGGGGACGAGGCTTTGAGCAGTGCCCACTCTCCCTGTCTGTTGGACCAGGCGGCCCACCAGGTAAGAGACTCCTAGCTGTGCCGGGCCCCCCCATTAACTCCCAGCCAGGGACACCGCTGGGCTAGGGACTTTGCCAGGACCCCCACGCATCTCTGCTCTGTGCTCAGCCGGGCCTCGGCCTGCCACCTGCCATGGCCAGGGACTCCTCCAGGACACCTGCGAGGTTCCAGAGGGACTCCGGCATGGCTCCATGCCATGCCCTGCCAGTCCTCAGCCTGCCACCCACCGCCCCCAGGGACTCCCCGGGACCCCGGCAGCTCTGTGCTGCCCCCTGCTGGGCCTCTGCCCACAGTGGCCAGGTACTCCAGCGGGAACCTGCCAGGCCTTTGCCTGCCTTCCCAGGCCCTGAACTCCAGGAGCTACACAACCCATGTCCTCTTGTACCCTCTCTGCCTCTGTACTGGCCCCATCCGTCTGACAAGGGACTCAGGTGGCTGCACAACCCGTGCCTTCCCTCTGGAGCCCTCCTCCCAGCCAGAGACTGTTGGAGGCATGGGCTCCCTTTGCAAAGGCCACCGGGTGCCAGGCACTCCCAGAACCATGTGCACCATCCCATGCCCTGCTGCTGGATCTGGGCGTGCCACACTCTGGAGCTGCTCCCACAGCCAGAACTCCCGGGCTGGGGCAGTCCCAGAGGAGCTACACAGGGTCACTCCCTACAAAGATCCAGCAACAACAGAGTGATCCCGCCATGGTCTAATCTTGGAGAGACACCTCCCCAACTCTGAGGATGGTCAGAGGCAATAGTGAAAAACAATCATGAGGTGGAATCAATGGAAAAACTCTGGCAATATGAATAATTAGAGTAGATAAACTCCCCCAAGGAATGACAAGGCAGATACAGCACAAGATCCCTTGCATAAGCAAATGGCTGAGATGTCAGAAATTGAATTCAGAGTCTGGATAGCAAATAAAATCAGCGGAATAGAGGAAAAGATGGGATTAGAATTTCAAGCAGTAATCCAAAAGATGTCTCAAGAATTGAACAAATTCAAAGACAAAATGACCAAAGAATTTGACACTTTGAGATAAGAATTTGCAGCCCTCAAAGATCTGAGAAATACAGTAGAATCCCTCAGTAACAGAATGGAGCAAGCAGAAGAAAGGATTTCCGACATTGAAGATACAGCTTTCGAATGCTCCCAGACTTCCAAAGAGGAAGAGAAATGGAGGGCAAAAACAGATCACTCTCTCAGAGAGCTCTGGTATAATTAGAAGAAAACCAATATTCGCCTTATAGGGATCCCCGAAAGTGATGAAGCAGCTTCACAAGGCACAGAGTCTCTTCTTCATGAGATTATGAAAGAGAACTTTCCAGACATGCCAAGAGATTCTGAAATTCAGATAGTAGACAGTTTCAGAACTCCAGTACAACTCAACATGAACAAGACATCCCACAGACACATCATAATCAATTTTACTAAAGTTAATACAAAGGAAAAAATTCCAAAACCAGCCAGATGTAAGAAAACCATAACCAACAAGGGGAAGAATATTAGAATAACTGCAGATCTCTCTGCTGAAACCATTCAAGCTAGAAAAAGTTGGTCATTGATTTTTAATTTCCTAAAACAAAATAACTTTCAACCCAGGATCCTGTATCCAGCTAAACTGAGTTTCATTTACGATGGAGAAATTAAATACTTTAATGACATTCACGTGTTGAAGAAATTGGCCATAACTAAACCAGCTCTCCACGATACTCTCAGACCTCCACGATACTCTCAGACCTATCTTCAGACTAGTGTAATCCTCCACCACAAAAGTAAACTCACTCAGAAACTTTTGATCAAATTCCAACTTCCACAGTGGCGAAAGAATTAAAAATGTCCACTGGACTTTCGAAAAATGAGATACCCAAATTCTGCCAGACTTATCAATATTCTCAATTAATGTGAATGGCTTAAATTGTCCTCTAAAGAGGCATAGGTTGGCTGACTGGATACAAAAACTCAGGCCAGATATCTGCTACATACAAGAAAATCTCATCCTACCCAACAAATGCAATTAGTGTAACATGGTTTCTTGTACCCTCAATGAATTCCCAATAATAAAAAAAAAAAAAGAAGGGGTCAGGTGGCCGGGTGAGTGGGCAGCGCTCATGGAAGGCTCCGGGGATGGCTCCGGCTGCTGCTGGGTGTGGAGGGCGGTGGCGGCGTTCGCGGGCCAGCGTGCAGCGTGCGGGGCCATGCTGGTGATGGAGCTGCTGGAGCGCGCCGCCTTCTATGGTGTCACGTTCAACCTAGTGCTGCTCCTGAATAGCCTGCCATTCGTCTGGGAGGGCGCGCAGGCCAGCCAGGCGCTGCTGCTCTTCATGGGCCTCACCTACCTGGGCTCGTCCTTCAGTGGCTGGCTGGCCGATGTGTGGCTCGGCTGGCCGCGGGCCATCCTGCTCAGCCTGGCGCTCTACCTGCTGGGCATGCTGGTCTTCCCACTGTTGGCCATGCCCACCACACGCTCTGCGCTCTGCAGGGGCCCTGTGCCCATTATAAAAAAAGAAAAGAAAAAGAAAAAAGAAAAAAAAGAATCTCATCTTACCTTAAAAGATAAATATAGACTTAGGGTGAAGGGATGGTCATCTATTTTCCAGGCAAATGGAAAGCAGAAAAAAGGAGGTGTTGCAATCTTATTCGCAGACACCATAGGCTTTAAACCAACAAAAGTAAGGAAGGATAAGGATGGACACTTCATATTTGTTAAGGGTAATACTCAATATGATGGGATTTCAATTATTAATCTTTATGCACTCAACCAGAATGTGCCTCAATTTATAAGAAAAATTCTAACAGACATGAACAACTTGATTTCCTCCAGCTCCGTAATAGTCAGAGATTTTAACACCCCTTTAGCAGTGTTGGATAGATCCTCCAAAAAGAAGCTAAGCAAAGAAATTTTAGATTTAAACTTAACCATTCATCATCTGGATTTAACAGACAACTACAGAACATTTCATACCAACAAAACTGAATATACATTCTTCTCATCAGCCCACGGAACATACTCCAAAATTGATCACATCTTAGGTCACAAGTTTAACCTCAGCAAATTAAAAAAAATAGAAATTATTCCTTGCATCTTCTCAGATCATCATGGAACAAAAGTTGAACTCAATAACAACAGGAATCTGCATAACATACAAAAACCTGGAAGCTAAATAACCTTATGCTGAAGGATAGATGGGTCATAGATGAGATTAAGAAGGAAATTACCAAATTTTTGTAACAAAATGACAATGAAGACAAATTACCAGAACCTCTGGGATACTGCAAAGGCAGTCCTAAGAGGGAAATTCATAGTACTGCAAGCCTTCCTCAAGAAAACAGAAAGACAGGAAGTTAATAACTTAATGGGACATCTTAAGCAACTGGAAAAGGAAGAACATTCCAACCCCAAACACAGCAGAAGAAAAGAAATAATCAAAATTAGAGCAGAATTAAATGAAATTAAAAACAAAAGAATTATACAATAGATCAATAAATCAAAAAGTTGGTTTTTTGAAAAGGTCAATAAAATAGATAAAGCTTTGGCTATCCTAACCAGGAAAAAAGAGTAAAATCACTAATTTCATCAATCAGAATTGATAAAGATGAAATAACAACATACCCCTCAGAAATTCAAAAAATCCTTAATGAATATTACAAGAAACTCTATTTTCAGAAACATGAAAATCTGAAGGAAATTGACCAATACTTGGAAGCACGCCACCTTCCTAGACTTAGCCAGAATGAAGTGGAAATGTTGAACAGGCTGATATCAAGTTCTGAAATAGCATCAACTATACAAAATCTCCCCAAAAAGAGAAGCCCGGGATCGGATGGCTTCATGTAAGAATTCTACCAAACCTTCAAAGAACAACTAGTACCTATATTACTAAACCTCTTCCAAAATAGAGAAAAAGAACATACCCAACATATTCTATGAAGCAAACATCACCTTCACCCCTAAACCAGGGAAAGGCCCAATAAGAAAAGACAATTATAGACCAATATCACTAATGAATATTGATGCAAAACTATTCAATAAGATCCTAACAGACAGAATCCAACAACACATCAAACAAATTATACACCATGACCAAGTGGCTTCATCCCAGGGTCCCAAGGCTGGTTCAATATACGTAAATCTATAAATGTAATTCAGCACATAAACAAATTAAAAAACAAAGACCATATGATCCTCTCGATTGATGCAGAAAAAGCTTTTGATAATATCCAGCATCCCTTCATGATTAGAACACTGAAGAAAATTGGTATAGAAGGGACATTTCTTAAACTGATAGAGGCCATCTACAGCAAACCCACAGCCAATATCGTATTGAATGGAGTTAAATTGAAATCATTTCCACTTAGATCAGGAACCAGACAAGGTTGTCCATTGTCTCCTCTGTTCTTTAACATCGTAATGGAAGTTTTAGCCATTGCAATTAGGGAATAAAAGGTGATCAAGGGTATCCACATAGGATCAGAAGAGATCAAACTTTCACTCTTTGCAGAAGATATGATTGTATATCTGGAAAACACCAAGGATTCTACTACAAAATTTTTAGAAGTGATCAAGAAATACAGCAACATCTCAGGCTACAAAATCTGAGATCTTTTCTCAGGCTCAACACCCATAAATCTGTAGCCTTTATATATACCAACAGTAGCCAAACCAAGAAAACAGTCAAGGACTCTATTCCTTTCACAGTAGTGCCAAAAGAAGATGAAATATTTGAGAGTTTACCTAACAAAGGACGTGAAAGATCTCTATAAAGAGAACTATGAAACTTGAAGAAAAGAAATTGCTGAGGCTGTTAACAAATGGAAAAACATACCATGCTCATGGCTGGGAAGAATCAACATTGTTAAAATGTC
>CAUYRH010140569.1:0-10053 GCA_963574655.1 Perodicticus potto
GACACATGAAAAAATGCTCACTATCCTTAATCATCAGAGAAAAGCAAACCAAAACTACCTTGAGATATCATCTAACTCCTGTAAGATTAGCCCACATAACAAAATCCCAAAACCAGAGTTGTTGGCGTGGATGTGGAGAAAAGGGAACACTTCTACATTGCTGGTGGGAATGCAAACTAATACGTTCCTTTTGGAAAGACATTTGGAGAATACTCAGAGATCTAAAAATAGACCTGCCATTTGATCCTATAATTCATTTACTTGGTATATACCCAGAAGACCAAAAATCACATAACAACAAACATATCTGTACCAGATTGTTTATTGCAGCCCAATTCATAATTGCTAAATCATGGAAGAAGCCCAAGTGCCCATCGATCCACGAATGGATTAATAAACTGTGGTACATGTATGCCATGGAATATTATGCAGCCTTAAAGAAAGATGGTGACTTTACCTCTTTCATATTTACATGGATGGAGCTGGGACACATTCTTCTTAGCAAAGTATCTCAAGAATGGAAGAAAAAGTATCCAATGTATACATCCCTACTATGAAGCTAATTTATAGCTTTCATATGAAGGCTATAACCCAAATATAGCACAAGAAGATGGGGAAAGGGGTAAGGGAGGGAAGGGGAGGGGAAGGGTGTGTGGAGAGAGGGTAAATGGTGGGATCACACTTATGGTGAATCTTAGAAGGGACAGGTGAAACCTACTAAATGCAGAACACAAATGTTTTCACACAATAAACAAGCAAATCCCATGAGGATTATGTTGAACAGTTGGATGAAAATATTTCAGATTGTATATGAAGCCTGTACACTGTACCTCATGATTGCACTAATGTACACAGCTACGATTTAATAAGATAAATAAATATATAAATATAATAAATAAAAAGTAAACATAGAAAAAAGTAAAAAATAAACAAAATCTCAACTGTTGTGTCAGCTTTGTGCCAGGAATCTCATCTTTGTGCCAATAGAATCAGTAAGGCACAAATGTGAGATCACTTCTCTGTGGATGGAGAGCTAAGAGTCCTGTTTACAAAATCTTCAGGGACAATAGCTGAAGTGAGCAGAAAAGGCCACTTAGTATCTTTGGCCAGAACCCTGAATTCCAGGACATTACAGGATGAAGTCACTACATGATTACTGTGGATGACATCACAATGGGTGTTGCCCTGGGTTGCCATCTTTAACCTTAACCTTATTCCTTCTAAGCATTTGTAGTGGCTGTCTGGGTTTCTTATTGGGCTCAAATTGTTACAAAAGTGGGGGCTTCTTTTCTCCACACTCAATTTGTGTATCTGAAATTTTCTTTGTATCTCTGCTCAAGGGATTCAACAACCCTTTATTTCCTTTGTAAGCAAATAGAAGAGTGTGTTTTATATCTAGTGCTGCCCTGGAATTTTGGAGACCAAGAACCAGAGCCCAAAGACCAGATAGTGATTTCACAGACCTGACAGGTATGTCACACAATTTGCAGTTCTACATTTTGTGATGTTTTAATTCCTTCTCTAGAATAGGCATATTTGCGACAGTAGATGTCTCTCTGAAGGTCCTCCCTCGAACTCTGGTTAGGCAATGTTTCCAGTACTGTACTCCATACCTTTCATTATGATGATGAACATGGAAAATAAAAGACTATCTGGAAAGTTGCAACATTTCTGACCTCCAAGACACGTGTGTCCAAACTTTTGGCTTCTTGACCACATAGGAAGTAGAAGAGTTATTTTAGTCCACATGTTAAATACACAATGACTACTGAAACCTGATAATCAAAAAAGAGATAAGTGGATACTTGTGGTGATATCTTCCAGGAAGGATATGCAAAAGAGTCCTGACATAATCCCTACTTGTCTCTGGGGCCTGAGGATTGAATGGTCCTCAAAGCCCCAATAAGGTCATTTCTTAAGTAGAGCTCTATGACCTTTGCCACACATGACTAAAATATTTCGGTGCTCTGGGAGGCCAAGGTGGGCTGATCCCCTGAGCTCAGGAGTTGGATACAAGGCTGAGCAAAAGCAAGATATCCTCAGCCCCGATCACAGACAAGGTTCATACTAAAATAGAAAAAGTTGTCAATTATTCTGGCCCTTGCCTTTAGTTACAGCTACTCCAGAGGCTGAGACAGGAAGATCTCTTCAACCCAAGAATTGCATGTTGAGGTGTGCTGTGCTGATGCCATGACATTCTAGCCAGGGCAAGAGAGTGAGAGTCTGTTTCATAAAAAAACAATAAAAGAAAGGGGGAAAGAAAGGCCCCCTTCTAGGCACCGTTTCCAAGAGCCAAAGTAGGAGGAGAGGTCAGTAGGCAGATGGAATATGGGGCTACATAAAGGAGGAGATTTATTGTGGCCCCTGTGGCGGGGGAAGTGAGTCAGCACAAGCGAGTTTGTGTTTGGTTCCTTAAGATATTGGCAGTTGATCAGATACGTAGTGGCTTTCCAGAGATATATGGTCTCTGGCTCGGACTGATTGGGGCAATGTAACATTGGTCCTGATTGAAGGAGCCCAACAGAAGAGGTGGAGAGTATAATCTAGATTTTTTAGTGTGCATATGAAAAGCCTGATTGGAGTCAAGAATTCACAGTGTGGGCAGTTTCCAGTGACTACAGGAATCTAGGATTTCAAAAAGTCAAAGTTGCATAAAATCCAAAGGGTTGATTAATTGAGGTTTCAGGAAAAAAATTTTCCTAAAAGAGAATAATTTTTCTAGTTGACATCTAATCTGGAGAAAAAGTTCAACTCTAGATCTGTGCTCAAAAGTGAAAATGATGGGGAAGTTCTTTACCAAAGGTTTTCTCCATGTGTGTATTTAGACAGAGTTTTGTTTTCTTGCCCACAGTAGAGCACTGTGGTATCATACCTCACAGCAAACTTCAAGTGTTGTTATCAAGGGAACCTATTCCTCACCTGGGACTACAGGTGCCTGCATCATATTTGGCCGTTTTTTATTCTTTAGAAATGGGGGTGTCACTGGTGCTCAAGCTTGTCTCCAATTCAGAAACTCAGACAATCCAACTTGCTGGGCCTCCCAGAGTGCCTAGGTGACAGGCATGAAACACTGCCACTAGACACCAACCATAGATCGAAAAAAACCCAATTGAAGGTATGGAGTGCAGTAATGCTAACACTCTGGAAGGCAGAAGCAGGTGGTCCAAAGTAACTGGACACTGTGGGGGAACACCTGGACTCCCAGATGCTCAGGGGACTGATGCAATAGGATTTGTTGAGGCCAGGATTTAGAGATTACAGTTAGCTCTGATGATGTCAGGGCACTCTGCCAAGGAGGAAGGAGTCAGTCTCCATCTCAAGGAAAAAGTAAATGACAACTTTGGTAGGTTGGAACAATGTGACTTCCATGTCAATTCATGATAACCTGTGTGTAAGCAGGGAGATAGGGTTGACTGTCTCTTAAGTACTCTCACCTCCTGGGTACTTCTTATGCTGTGAGCCTTTTGAGCACCTCAAGTTTTGGAAAACAGTCAAGTAGCTTCATTGAAACAGGCAGTTCACATTTTGAAAGTGTTCAATTTCTTAGCCAGGTGTTGTGGCAGATGCCTGTAGGCCCAGCTACTTGGGAGGCTGAGGCAAGAGAATCGCCTAAGTCCAGGAGTTGGAGGTTGCTGGGAGCTGTGTGACATCCGGACACTCTACCGAGGGTGATAAAGTGAGACTATGTCTCTACAAAAAAAAAAGAAAGTGTACAACTCTGTGTTTCTTAATATACTCACACAATTGCACAGCTATCATCACAATGTAATTTTAGAACTTTGTCTTCTCTCCCCACACAAAGAACATCAATACCTACTAGAAGTCATTTTAATCTTCCCCAACTCTCTACCCTCCCCCACTTGCCCCCTACTTCTAGGAGACAATTGGTCTTGTCTTGATGTTTTCTTCTAGTTCAGTCGTGCTCTGTGTGGTCTTTTATAAGTGGCTTTGTTCCCTTATCACAATTATGTTTTCTGTTTTTTTTCTTTTTTTTTTGAGGAAGAGCCTCAAGCAGTCACCCTGGGTAGAGTGACATGGCATTGCAGCTCACTGCAGCCTCCAAACCCCGGACTCAAGCGATTCTCCAGCCTTCACCTACCAAGTAGCTGGGATTACAAACACCAGCCACAATGCCTGGAGATTTTTTGGTTGCAGCCATAATTGTTATTTGGCACACCTGGGCTGGATTCAAACCCACCATTTCAAATGTATGTGGCTGTCACCTTACCAGCTTGAGTCAGAGGCACCCAGCCATGACTTTAAGGTTTAATCCTATCATAACATAGAATGTGCACTTCATTCATTTTGATTGTTGAAAAATATCCCATCGTGTGAATATAGCACGTTATATGTATGCAATCATCTGTAAATCCCATTAGTAATCCTGAAGACATTCCCTTCTTATCTAAGATTTTTAAAATATTATATCAATGAGATATGTTGGCTCTGTCAAAAGCCTTTTCTATATCTCTTGAGGCCACCATGTGGTTTTTCTTATTGTTTGTATTAATATAGTGGGTTCTATTAATTGATTTTCCCATATTGAACTAGACAAGAAATTCTGGTACTAAAACCCATTTGGGATACGTGTATAAAATATTTTGTATGCCACCAGACTTTTAATGCACCTATTTGCATATCTCTTATAGATTGGATACGGTGTATCCCCCTTTTCCCCAGAAAAATACATTAGTACAATCATAGCTCAAGGAAATGCAAGCTGCTAACCTCAAGGGAGCCTCCTGAGTATCTGCTCTGAACAGCTGAGAGTACAGGCCCATGCCACCACTGCTGAAGAAGTTTTTCACTTATTTATAGGACAAGTAGGGTCTTACTATTTTGGTCAGTCTTGTCTGAAAACCATTAGCTTCCAGTGATCTTTCTGCCTCAGCCTCTGAAATTGCTGGGATTATAGGTTTCAGCTACGGTGCTCATCCATGCTTATGTTTTGGTGGAGTTTTTCTCTATTTTCCTCATAGTTAATAGCCCATAGATACGAAAAAGTTACAACTCTATTCAAATATAATTTACACAATCCACAATTCACCCCTTTCAAGTATAGAGTTCAAGACGACACATTCAGGGATCACTTGTGTATTTTGTTTGTTTGTTACTAGAGAAATTTCCCTTAAGATGTAGAGAAGAGTGATAGAGCAATGAAAGAAATGAAGGAAAGAAAATAATGGAGACAGCAAGTGAATGAGAGAGAGATAATTGGAGGAAGGAAGAATAAATTGAGGGAGTGTTGAAGGGAGGAAGGGACGGAGGGAAGCAGAGAAAGAAAAAATGACCACATTTGGTGGCTCACACATACAATCCTAGCTCTCTGGCATGCTGAGATGAGTGAAGTTCTTAAAGGAGAGTGTGCTAATAATGGACACAGCAAGTGTCAGACCCTATCTCTAATAAAAAGTGAAAAATTATCTAGGCATTGAGAGAGGCACCTGTAGTCCTAGCCACATGGGATTCTCAGGCAGGAGGATTGCTGAATATTGGAGTTTGAGGTTGCTATGATCTAGGTTGAGGCCACTAAAGACTAGCCTGGGCCACATACAGAAACTGTATCTCAAAAATTTCCATACACACACCCATGCAACATCAAACCGATAAACCAACCAACAAACATTTTCCTCATCTAAAAATACCAGAGTTACCTTTATGGTTCAATCAAAGTAGTCATGCTTAAGAACTGTGAAGCTATGAAATAATTGAGGTTGTATCTAGGCATAGTAAATTTGCGAGCTTCTCTCAAAGGAATGTTTTGGGGTAGGTGTCAAGCAGGTCCTTGAAATAGCATCCCATGGGCTGTGCCTGTGGCTCTGTGGGTAGGGTGCTGACCCCATATAACAAGGTTGGTGAGTTCTAATAAGGCCCCAGAAACACTGCAAATAAAACTTGTCAGGTGTTGTGGTGGGCTCCTGTAGTGGCAGCAACTCTGGAGGCTAAGGCAAAAGAATCGCCTAAGCCCAGGTGTTGGAGGTTCCTGTGAGCTCTGGTGCCACAGCAGTCTATGGAGGGCAAAAAAGCAAAACTCTGTATCAAGGAAGACAAAAACAAAATAAAGAGCACTCTACTTAAGTGACTCCATGCATTTTTGTCAGCTGTGGTTCTTCTTGAGTCAAACTGCTATACAAAATTTCAATTGTTGTGTCAGCCTAGTGCCAGGAATCTCCACCATCAATAGAATCAGTAAGGCACAAATGGGAGATCACTTCTCTGTCTGTGGATGGAGGGCTGAGAAGTGTCCTGTTTCAAACCCTTGAGAGATACCAGCTGAAGTGAGGAGAAAAGGCCACTTAGAATCTTTGACCAGAAGCCTGAATCCAAGGACATTACAGAATTAAGGGACTTCATAGTCATCATGGATGACATCACAATGGGTGTTGCTGTGGGTTACCATCTTTAAGCTTCACCTTATTCATTCTGAGCATGTGTAGTGGCTGTGTGGGTTTGTCATTCAGTTCAGACTGTTGCAAAACAGTGGGGTTCTGTTATCCACACTCAATTCTTTCTACCAAAAATCACTGTGACAGTGATTTCACAGACCTGACATGTCCCTCACGCAATTCTCCATTGTACTTTTCATGAGATTGTAATTCTTTCTCTAGAATAGGTTTATTTCAGATGGTAGGTGTCTCATTCAACCTCCTCTATCAAAATCCACTTAGGCAATTTGTCCAGTAGTACGTCCCATAGCTGCAATTATTTATGATGTTCATGGGAAATATCAGCCTATCTTGAAAGTTCCACCATTCCAGACCTCCTTGCCAGGTGTATCCAAACTTTTGGCTTCTTGGCCACATAGGAAGTAGAAGAGTTATGTTCGGCCACACATTTAATACACAATCACTAATGAAACCTGATAAGCAAAAAAAGAGATGAGTGCATAATTATGGTGATATCTGCCACCATGGATAAACAAAACAGTCCTGACAAAATTCCTATGTGTCACCAGGGCCTGAGAATTGGACACTCCTCAAATGCCCTGATAAGATGATATGTTGATCACAGCTAAATGACTTTAGCCACACATGACTATAATATTTGGTTGCTCCGGGAGGGCAAGGTGGGCTGATCCCCTGTGCTCAGGGTTGGAGTCAAGGTTGAGCAACAGCGAGATACCCTCAGCCCCGATCATACACCCACCAGTTTGTACTATAATAGTAAAGGCTGTCACGGGTTGTGGCCTTTGCCTTTAGTTCCAGCTACTCCAGAGGCCAAGACAGGAGGATTCATTCAACCCAAGGGATGGATGTTGCTGTGTACTAGGCTGACGCCATGACACTCCAGCCTGAGCAACATAGTGAGAGTCTGTCTCATGAAAAATAATAAAAGAAAGAAAGAACAAACAAATTTGCTAGGCACAATTTCCAAGAGCTGAAGTAGGAGAAGAGATTAGTAGGCAGATGAAGTACTGGACTAGAGAAAGAGTACATTTATTATGGTAGTAGATTTCTTCTTCTTCTTCTTCTTCTTCTTCTTCTTCTTCTTCTTCTTCTTCTTCTTCTTCTTCTTCTTCTTCTTCTTCTTCTCTTCTTTCTTTCTTTCTTTCTTTCTTCTTTCTTCTTTTTTCTTTCTTCTTCTTCATAGAGACAGAGTCTCACTTTATTACCCTAAGTAGAGTGTCATACTGTCACAGAGAAGAGAAATGTGTCAGGACAAGCAGCTTTGGAATCAGTTGATTAGGATATTGCCAGTTTATCTGAAGCAAAGGGGTTCCCCAGAGATGTTTGGTCCCTGGGCTGGGACTGATTGGGGGAAGGGAATATTGTCCCAGATTGAAGGAGCCAAACATAAGAGATAGAGGGTATACTCTGGATTATTTAGTGTGCATAATAAAAGCCTTATTTGAGTCAATAATTTACTGTGTGATGTTCTGGTGCCTGTGGCTCAGTGGGTAGAGCAAAAACCCCCTATACCAAGGGTGGCAGGTACAAACCTGGCCAAAAGTATAGCCATCCTTTGTGGCCAGCACCTGCAGTCCCAGCTACCTGGCAGGCTGAGAGAAGAGAAACACGTAAACTCAGGGGTTGGAGGTTGCTGTGATCTATGTGACAGTATGACACTCCACTTAGGGCAATAAAGCGAGACTCTGTCTCTATGAAGAAGAAGAAAGAAGAAAGAAGAAAGAAGAAGGAAGAAGGAAGGAAGGAAGGAAGGAAGGAAGGAAGGAAGGAAGGAAGGAAGGAAGAAGGAAGGAAGAAGGAAGAAGGAAGAAGGAAGAAAGGAGGAAGGAAGAAGAAGAAGAAGAAGAAGAAGAAGAAGAAGAAGAAGAAGAAGAAGAAGAAGAAGAAGAAGAAGAAGAAGAAGAAGAAGAAGAGGAGGAGGAGGAGGAGAAGAAGAAAAGAAAATTCACTGTGGGAGAATTTTCCCAGAATTGCAAAAATCTAGGATATCAAAGGGTCTGTAAAATCCAGAGTATGAGGTATGTAAAATCCAAATGTGTGTTTAATAGAGATTTTAGGAAAACAATTTCCCACTGTGAGAATCATTTCTCTAGTTGACATCTAAACATTGAGAAAATTTTCAACACTACATCCATGGTCAAATGTGAAAATGAGGGGTAAGTTCCCTACCAATTGTTTTCTCTATTTAGGTATCATGACACAGTCTCATTTTCTTGCCCTTGGTAAATTGCTCTCATATCATAGCTCACGAGAAGCTTCAAGTGTTGTCATCAAGCAAAACTATTCCCTTAGCTGGGATTCTAGGGGCCTGCATAACATCCAGCCATTTTTTATTCTTCAGAGATGAGGATTTCACTAGTGGTCAGGCTGGTCTCCAATTCAGAAACTCAGAGAATCCAAAAAATGGGGCCTCCCAAAATGCCAAGATGATAGGCATGAAGCACCACCACTGGCCACCAAGCATAGTTTGAAAAATATCCCAACTTCTAAGTTTGGATTGGTTGCTCACATCTGTAATTCTGACACCCTGGAAGGCAGAAGCTAGTAGTCCAAAGAACTGGGAACTGTGAGGAGCCCCTGGACTTCCAGATGCTCAGGAGGCTGAGGCTATAGGAACTGTTGAGCCCAGGAGTTTGAAATTGCGTTTAGTTAGCATGGTGTCAAGGCACTTTACCCAGGGGAAAGAAGTCATACTCTGTCTAAAAAAAAAGAAAATTACAACTTCTGTAGGATGCAACAATGTGCCTTCCATGTCACTTCATAGTAACCTTTGTGTGAGCAGGGAGATAGGGTTGACTGTCTCTCAAGTCCTCTCATGCCCTGAGTACTTCTTATGCTGTGAGCCTTTTGAGCAGCTCAAATTTTGGAGAACATCCTCAAGTAGATGCATTGAAAAAAGTAGTTCACCCTTTCATAGTGTACAAATATGTTTTTCTTTGTATAGTCACACAATTGTGTAGCTATCACCACAACCTAAGTTTAGAAATTTGTCTTCTCCCCAGACACAAAGAATGTCAATACCTACTAGAAGTCACTTTCATCTTCCCCACCACCCTCCTCCACACGTCCCCTATTTCTGGCAGACAATTGGACTTGTCTTAATGTTTTCTTCTGAGTTCAGTCATGCCTTGTGTGGTCTTTTGTAAGTGGCCTTGTTCCCTTATCATAATGATTTTAAGGTTTATTTCTATTGTAACATAAATGTGCACTTCATTCATTTTGATTGTTGAAAAATATTCCATCTTGTGAATATAGCACGTTATATGTATCCAATCATCTCTAAATCTGAAGTACTGAAGATTTACCCTTCTTATCTAAGATTTTAAAAAGATTTTATCAACAATGCCATTCCTCTATAGAATGCCATTCCTTTGTCTCTTGAGGTGACTGTGTGGCTTTTTGTAGTGGTTCTAATAATGTAGTATGTTCTATTAGTTGATTATCACATCCATCTTGTGAATATAGCACGTTATATGTATCCAATCATCTCCAAATCTGAAGTACTGAAGATGTACCCTTCTTATCTAAGATTTTTTTAAATAATTTTATTAAATCATAATTGTGTACATTGGTGCAATCATAGGGCAGAATGTGCTTCATATACAATCAGAAACATTTTGATCGTACTGTGAGAGATAGCCTTCAT